>JADDOH010007982.1:0-157196 GCA_016648135.1 Agrypnia vestita | reverse complement strand
ACCAGTATTTACAATTCAGAATATTTTGAGTTTGTTCAAATCTTTCAGAACAGTGCTGGATTTATGTCACAGAGACATTATTAATCAATTAGTGTATATTATAGATATCTCACAGAGACGAAACTGTATTAATTATGGGAAAGTAGGTATAGAAGTCATTTGGGTGTAACAGGACTTATGACCTGTCTTTTTATGGTTGGCTTAAGTGATCACTTTACACAATTGTAACTTTCGCCATTTCCACCCATGATAGAATATACCATGCTTTATTCATTTTTTGGAAGTTGTATATATGTTCAAATTGCGTGAAGCTTTCATATATGAGTTGTAAGCGCCTTTTCCATGCGGCCTGTACAAAGCCATTTTCATCCCCATTCATATTTATTTATTATAGACAGCGGACGCTAGCGCCCTCCTTTTACTTAGTGGCGTCTCTTACACCATTTGTCATTGATCTACCGGCCAGCGAAGTACCAGATCTAATAAAACCTTTACTAATTTATTAAATGACTAGCTGCTCGTACCCGGCGTTGCACAGGTTAAGGATTAAGTTGATTATAAATTTGTGGTGGGGAAACAAAGGTTTGATTCGAACGGTATAAATTTGCATCAAAAATATATCAGGGGAGGAGAAAAGGTAAAAGGGGAGGAAGAAAATATAGCCTATATTACTCGCCAAGTCCTAAAGAATAAGTTTCCAAATTTTGGGTCCGATCGGTCAAAAGGTACAGATTTGCATCGAAAATATATTAGGGGAGGGGAAGGGGTATGAAAATAGGAGGGAAATGTCGCCTATGTTACCCGCCGGGTCCTAAAGAATTAGTTTCCAAATTTTGAGTTCGATCGATCGAACGGTACAGATTTGCATCGAAAATATATCAGGAGGAGGAGAAGGGGTATGAGAATAGGGAAGAAATATCGCCTATGTTACTCGCCGAGTCTTAAAGAATAAGTTTCCAAATTTTGAGTCCGATCGGTCAAACGGTACAGATAAGGAATCTAAAATATATCAGGGGGAGGGAAAGGGGTATGAGAATGGGAGAGAAATGTTACCTTTGTTACCCGCCGGGTCCCAAAGCATAAGTATGCAAAAATTGAATCGAATCGTTGTGGATTTTTATAGAGAACAGACAGACAGACAGACAGACATTGAGTTTTATAGGTATAGATTTAATAACATTGAAAATCATAAAATACTATTAAAATTGCAAAATTTTAAGAACTAAGGTGCATTCTGTGTTAAGTTGAATGATTAATAGTTAATTAAGATTAATTATGGAAGTCTCACAGAGGCGAAGCTATATATATGAGCTGGCTTAAGTGATCAGTTTACACAATGCAACGTTCACCAATTCCATCTTAAAAACACCCACACATCGTCAAATGCTTTTTGTTAAAGTTGTATAAAAGTTGCAATTCTGGGAACCTTTCGTATATTTGATTGGACTATGTTAGAAACAGATGTAGTCCCTCTCTTGAAACAGCGTACTTGCAAATATTTCGCAGCTGGTAATGACAGCTCTCTTTTTTTTTAAAGTGGAGAACTAAGCAATATTTTTTAATGTATAATAATGATTAATAGTTAGGTTTTAATAACCATGGTATAGTAAGCCATGATAACCGAGTGTAATCAACACTCCTGCTTCAAACTTAGTTATCTCAATTCTCTGAAATGATCTCAATTCTCATTACACATACACAAGAGACTTCTCAGAGTAATGAGTAATTTACATTTAGGTAGTCAGAGCAGAAACTGTCACGCACCCTGAGTTAGTTAATCAATTATTGTAAAGGTCGCATCACAACTGACTCCTATCTGGAGGATACATATGTATGTGTATATGGCACTGGTTAATTTTTTTTTATTTATTTAGTATATCACAAAAACAGACATTTACTTAAATCATCAAATATTTATTTAAATCATCAATTATATCTACATGTAAAAAGTACACGCATTTTATACATCGTGTTAAAACCGTTTTATACTAGAAGAGACTCGTTCATAAACAAACTGCGTTTTTCAAACTGCTTACTGTTCTGAGTTGTATTGCAATTTCTTATTTATGGTTTTTGTGTTTAGTTTGTAGAATTTCGTATTTTTTTAAATTGAAATTTACAATACATTCGTTTGATAATGTCCTAGTAAGCCAAAACAGTTGACAAATTTAAAATTATGCTTTACACAAACTCGCAGAATTTATAGCAATATATATATTTTTTTAAATGCGTTTTTTTAAAGGATTTCCTTTCGGAAACCTAGGCTGATGTGTCAATATGGCAGCACGCTGTGGGAGATGGTACCTGTCATCAAGAAAGGGAATTAAGAAGAATTAAGAATTTAAATGTATATAATGGACAGTCATTAAATTCTGGAGAAATAAGTCATAGCGAATGACAGAAAAAATGGAGACACTAAGGGATGCCTTAAGAGGCCCCAGTACACGATTTTTGTATGTACTCTCGATTTGCTAAATTTAACGTCTTATTCCTGATGTGTCGCTCCAAAATCGTCTTTTGGCCGGCAATTCAGCGCTTCATATGTATTCTGAGAGAAAAGGGCTTAAAGTTACCAATGTATCGCTTTTCATTGTAAAATAATTGTGACGAATGTGCGGACGCTTGGATGAGTGAGAGGCAAGCGTGCGAGCGAGACGCGTGGATGGCGCCCGTGCTGTTGCGCCGCACCGGGCAGAACGAGATTCACCGGGGTCCGAATCAGTTGTACATATTGTGTTATAAAGTAGTGTCTCCAATAAATGTTATTACCTACGTAACGCGTATTACTAGAAGAACCCGATTATTCCTAAGTGCGTAGGCCGAGTTATATTGCCTACGCACGCAAGAATATCACAATAATAATGATCTTTCGATTCGTAGTAATTTACAAACTTTTAAACTAACAATATTTAAAACTATGACATTCTTAACACAAACATGTTTTTTGGAAAGGTCTTGGACTCAGGTTGCGATATATGAGGTACTATGGGGTCAACTTCTTGAAATAATAAATAAAATTATCGATTCAATACTTCCACGAAGAACTATTTTTTTTTTAAATGCATATAAATTATATAGATATGCATACTAAAAATTTAGTTCCTTTTTAGATATGCCGTTCACCTGGTTGTTGTTGTTGTTGACACAGTGGTTGAAAAAATCCTCGTTTTCGGTATTTTTAGCCTTGAAGTTCTTAAAGTATCTACATTTGATTTGCCGTGAGTGAAGTAATTTGGCCTAACAAACCTTACCTAAAAATAAAAGATGTTCCTCTATTTATTTTTTGTCTCTCTTATCTATTGTTTCGTGAACTATGTAGTAAATCCGTAGATAAAAGGTAAAAATGAAATTTTCTAAATATCAAAGTGTTTTAATATTTGCGACCAAATTAATTAAATTTTAATTTTAATAATCAGATCACTTTTTATTTTAATTTTAATATACAGTGAATACTTACACTTGAAAAAATCGGAGTGAGGGCATATTCTTCTCATTTTCCTTTAGATGTGCGCGCATCTTTATTTAAAACACAAATAAAACGAATATCCATAATGAGAACCTCGATTTTCCTCAGCCCCGATTATTCGTCTTTTTGTAGATAGTCTAGGAATTATCCGGGCTGAATGCATTTCTATTTATTATTAATAGTAATAAATTATTAAGTTGTTAATATTATTTTTACTTATTATAATCATAAATTACTGTTACTTTAATGATAGTCCAACGTTTTACCAAAAAAAGTCAGAAATATTGAAAAAAAATGCAAATTTTGCGGTCGCATATCTCCATAACTATTGATATTAGGTCATAATAGCTTGAACATTTTCGACTTATAATGAAAGCAGGAATGTAGTCCTGCGAGGTTATTAATGTTTTCCAAATAACCCTGTATAAACCTAGATATTGTTTTATCACCCTGAGAGCCTGAAATTTAGGTATTAAATAGGTGTTTTTTACAAAGAGGTAATCAATTATTTAAAAAAATATTCGCATAAATAAAATATAAATATATTAAAATATTATTTTTTCTGAACATTTTTGAAAAAAAACCCAGTCATGACTATTCCCGTGAAGCCCCTCCGCCGTGACTGACATGCTAAATTATCTGATGCACGTTTTTCTGAAATCAAAAAGAATGTCGTGTTATTATATAGAAATGTAATATATATTGTCACGAACTATGGCTACGGGACTCGTTTGAAAACACTGGAAATTAATTAGCGATTTATTAATTAATTGTTCAATGTACAAAGCCCCTTAACTCGTATTCAACTTAATATTTTTTTTAAATTACACTATTTCGTGAAATAGTGTAATTTATGCTTATATGAATACTTTATTTAACATTCATTAGAACATTCTTTCCAATTCTCGCAGGTTTTAGTTGCATTTATTTATTTCGCCGCTTAGATAAGTACTCGCTTGATTATTTTGCTCGATTTCAGTCGCTTCGCAATTTCATAACTGGGTACACCTGGCCGTCGTCTGTGACTTACTTCGCATTGAACGATCGGTTAAAACAAGACAACTCAAAACGGCAAAAATGTCATTTTGAAAGTTTTTGATTATTAACTCTTATTTTTTAACGCATTTATTATACGAGTTATTAATTATCCAACGAAGCGGTATACATAACATTGGATAATCAGGGTATTACTGTATGTTAACTTATGTGTCCAAAACACTATTGTTAAATTTTGTCACTGTAAATTGTTTTAAAACATTTGTTAAATTTTGCCACTGGCAGTAGTCTATCCATGCAGCCACTTCAGCTAATAAACAACAAAGAGGGTGTCTTTATATCATACTAATTTATTAATTTATCTTACAACGTGTAATTACACTTTTAATATTCATTTCGTGAAAACGAACGGAGCCACTACAAAAGTTGGGAGAATACGATCCAAGTTTTGATGATGGAGGATAAAAAGTTGGAATGTCTTTTCTGAATACCGTGTCGGGTGATAAAAGAATCACATTACGAGAATTAAGACTCTGAAAATGAATAGTTTGCATCCAATTTATTATAATTTATGTTTAATTAAACACAAATTCATTTCACCACATTTATGTAACACCAACCGGTTTTGAAACCATCGTTCCTTCTACTTATAAAATATGGAAAAAAAATTTTTTGGCTACTTGTTTTTGTGTATACATATGTGGGAAGGTTTGTAGGTCGATGGAATGAAAGAGCGATATGTTGTTACTTTTTATTTTTTCTTAACGGAAATATTCCCAGCAGAAAATTAAAATGTACAAGTAAAATATTGAATGAACAAAGAATAGATGATGACTCACGGAAGTCTGTCTGATCCCACGGCAGAAGCTCGACTGGTATGGTGTCGCCATGTCCCTAGCTCGACCCCTTTGTTTATATCGCGGAGATTTTTATTGTATTAATATAAACAAAACTCTGGGTCGAGCGAGCGATAGGTACATGGCAGGTACCGCTACACGTATTCATGCCATGCGTACGCTAATTCCAATTCCAGGCTTGACTTCTATACATTAGATTTAACACCAAAAATCTTTTATGAACCACTAATATTGGTTCATATGACAGATTCCTATTGGCCATAATAGCATTCAGAGCGCATTAAAAATGAAATAATTAAAAAACACTCAAAATAGACAATAAAGGAATGAAAATATCAAAAATGTAGTGGTATAAACAGAGTGACTTTTATTTAAGTTAATTTGCAATACATAACCATAGAGGAATATCCGATTACAATAGAACATAATGTTATTTATTATAAGGTCATTATTATTTTAGTTTATTCTATGGAACCCTTATATATATATTCTATATTTTATAGATAATATATATATATATTCTGTTTTATCAAACATAGTCACTTTGTTGTCTGTTCATCTACCCATCCATCCGTCCGTCTGCCTGTCCCCGTAACTTCGAGAAACGTCCGTAATTTCGTTCGAATTCACGGATAAAAAAGCGAAATTAAACTGCTGGAGATTGAACCCCGTGCCAGAAAACCCGAAGGCGGTAACGATAGCGATGTTGCTATCGCCAAGCCTGCATTACCCGTCAAAAATAGAGAACATATAGGATTTAGCAAACTAGAACCATTTCATGTTCCGCCCAATCGCCAGGGTTTTATAATAGTACATTTTGTTGCCGGCAGGGGAAATATAAAAAAATGTTCAAATATTTTGTTAAAAGTAATTATTACTATTACATGGATGTCGGCTATAAACATGTAAATATTTATTCTTTAGGAACACCTAGTTTAGAATCATTAATTACTATTGAATTATGAATTCTTTCCAGGATTTCCTCTTAAAGAAATTTCATTCATTGATCTCTGTTTTCTCTCCTGTTTTGGATTTATAAACGTGATATGTTTCATTTGTTTGAGAATATTGTGGTTTCATATAACCTTTCTCAAGTTCCTGCGCTATGTTGTGACTACGTTATTTGCTATTATAGTCATCCTCTACATGGCCCAACCACCGAAGATGTTATTCTTACTATGATAAACTTTGAGAAGCTTAGTTCGATAAACAAAATCAAAAGCTTATTAATAAGCACTGATACAACTAATTTTACTATGGGGAGACGTAATATTGGAATTTTCAGCAAAATGTGGAGGAAAACTTTTAAAAAAACTTATAAAAGAACCATACGAAATATTATGCTGTTTAAATGCTTAATGGGGACGTTTTGTTTAGGTGATTTCTCTGTGCCTCCACATAAATAAACTACTATATCATTCGTTAAGTCCCTGCTGAACTCAAGGCCAATAGGGCGAAGGAGCTTAGGAAGGCCGAAACTAAGATGGAGTGACAACGTCCTCATACACATCTCTGCCTTAGAGCTTCGAAACTGGAGAGAGCTGGCACTAGACCGAGATGAGTGGAGGAAAATTATCGAGGAGGCCAAGACCCACCAAGGGTTGTAGTGCCAAGAATGATGATGACATCTTTCGTTAACCGACGTTTTGCCTGAATCACAACAGGCATTTTCAGGGTGCCTTGTTAGTAAATTTCCGTCACGACGGGCAGTGCGAGCACGTCCGTTCGTATCGGAAGCTTACTACCAAGTGAGGTCTGGCAAGTCATATCTAAATTTGGGTACTTCGGTCATTATTAGCCTTAATGGTTTTTGGGAATTTGATATTGAACATTGGGTATTCCCGGCCGTTGTTGGCCTTAATGGCGTTTGTCTGGCTCGTTGTGATGAGCTTTGTACTCGATGTTGCTTCTATTGTGTTGATATTTGCCTATTCAGTGGTTGTATTTAATTGGTTTTTGCACGTTAATATATTATTTTTACTATGAAATCTACTATTAAATAAAATGTTTTTCCATGCCGGTGGGAGACGTATAGTATCATCTCTATTGTTGATGATATTCCTTCTTTTTTATATCTCTATAGCTTCTCTAAATATCCTTACTGTAGGGCATAAAGATGATAAGAATGATATAAAAATCTAATATTTTATCAGTTAAAAACTAATTAATTCAAATTTAACTGTAAATGGTTACGGATATTTTATACGAACCATATGTTTTTCCAAGAAACGATTCTCGAATTTTCGTTGAATTCATATTCAACGTCATCAGGAGGATGACCTGTACCCGCGGAGGTATAGGGCGGACATAGTCCATAGATTCAGTCCACCCTATACCTCCGCGCTAATTCAATTTATGTTATGATCAAAATAAATATAAATTCTTCTTGATTTTATTTCGGTGTGATAATATTTCAACTTGTAGGGAAGCATCACATTTCATTATTCATATTGATGGTGTCGTTTAATGCAAATCATAATTTATTTTTATATTTTTATTAATAGAAATAGTGTTCAAATATTTGCAGGTAAAACTTCTTGATCTTATGATACTTGACCATTAATATGTAGGTTTATACCATATATGAACAAATATATTTAATTTACACACAGGTATACGCATTTGTTTTAAAATCCATGCTACGTTCATTTTTAAGTTTTAAAATAAGTTTCATATAAATATAGGTACATCAAACGTATAAAATAATAAAATTTAAAAAAATATTTTTTAATTTGATCAAAAGAAATATTAACGTCGATCTTTCTCCTGTGATCTCTCCCACAAGTAACAATTTTTAGTAATTCAAATATTTACTACAGAAATTTAAAAAGATATATTTTAATTTGATCAAAAGAAATATTAACTTCGATTTTTCTCCTGTGATCTCTCCAACAAGTAACAATTTTTATTAATTAAAAGATATATTCTATTCAATGTTTGTACTACGCAAACAATATTTGAGTTATTTATCACTGCTATATTTTAAAAGGACCAGCCCTTCTCATCATAAGGAGTTAATAATCTCATCATTAATTACATCGGTTTAAGTTATCTGATGATGAATGTGACTGCTACTCTCGAAACTATAGTAGGAAAAAAATAGCTCTAATATTGTGTTTGTAGTACAGAGTTTACATAAAAATGATATTTTTAATTTAAATTTTGCACCATGAAGTGGCTGTCAAAGCGTGTATTTATTTTATACTCTGGGACAGGCGTAGCCTAGTAGAGTGGCATAATCCACAAATTTAACAAAAAAAAAAGTGTAATTTATCTTATATTTTATTGTTAAACTAGTATTAAGTACCTTTATTTGTAAACAAGGATTTTTTGAAATAAATAAATAAATAAAATAAATAAAAATAAATATATTTTTAGTAACTTATCTTTTTCAATAAAATTTTGTATTCAGTTGTCTTCAAAATACTTGAAAATAGATGACTGCAGCCTTTTACTAGCTTCTCTGACATATCTGCCTACCTGTTCAGCAATAAAAAATCCTTTAAAATAAACAGAAATGAATCCAATCGACTGCTTTTACAATCCCGCTTCAAGAAATCCTGCATTGTCATAGAGTACAAAGCAGAAGCCAAGAGATACATGCACAACAACATGGAAATCACTTATCTGGCACAATGTAGCAGGGCACAAAATCACTGTCCGATTAAAATTGACAGGGAATAAATGATACCGATAGTTTTACTCTTTACCGGATAGCTTTTAGTGTCTGGATCAAGCTCAAGAGTTACTTTAAATTTAAGGGTACGTACCCCCTTCTTTATACCGTACGTGACTATTTGGTTCTTGAAGAATTTTGGGGGAGATGGGGGCCCAATGGAACGTGAAGTTTAATCAATGTTAATGGACTGAAAATTGAACGAATTTCGGAAGGAAAAGAAAAGTATTAGCTCAGAAACCTAGAAACAATATAAATAGCGTGAAACTTGCATCGTAAAGACTGAAAAATGTTCTAGGAATATCAAAGTTTAAATCACAGAGCCTCATTATTTTTACAGTTTAAGAGAAGTTAGAAAGTAATAAATATTCAACTGCTTAATGTAAACAGGTATAAGTATGAACATAAACATATGTATAGAGATATTTTATGAAAATCCTTTTTTTTACAGTTAATATTGGAAAATAAATTTATTTATTCGTTTTTTCCTTATGGCGATCGTCTGGCAAAGTTCACCATTTTTTCTCATACATTACCTTGCGTTTTGTATGACATTTTTGTTTGAAAATATATCATATTAAAATTTATTCATCAGGTTTAATGTGTTTTAAATATGATCATCTTATTAAAATTACACTAAATATATTATTTAATCGTTTAGTTAATAACCAACCCTACGATGATTTCAAAATGAAGAAAATTGCTCCACTTTGTGCAACTTATGTGACTATATGTACTCGTGAAATATCTTTTTTTTCAATAATTAATATTATTGTCAATAATCAATAATAAAATTATAAAAGCTCTATTAGTTTGTTAATTTAAAATTTATGTTTTAAAAAACACTTTTTAAAAATATTTTAATTTTTGGAGGAATTTTTTCAACCCTATAAAAAATTAAAAAACTTACTCTAAATTTTAGCTATTAAATCAAAACACTACGTATTGTGTCTTATATTCATATTGTGTCTTAAAAATGGAATAAATGTATCATTTAAAGCAGTGTTTCCCAAACTATGGGTCGCAACCCACAGGTGGGTCGCGAGCGAATATTAGGTGGGTCGCAGTCACAAAACTGCGCACGTCTTGTCCGGATCATGTCATGTTTATTATAAAAAACGAATTGCCACCAGATGTCAATGTGGTGTCTGCATTGTCACTCATTTAACAGAGTTGAAAAAAAACTTTAACGCTTACTTCGAAGAAGGGATCAAAAAGTTCGACAGTATAAACTGTATTTGTAATCCATTTCCAGACAACATACCAACTGAAATGTCAACAAAAGCGAGTGAAGAGCTTATTGATTTATATTATAGATACATCGCTGAAAAATACTTTTAATCGCAAGCAATTAGCAAAATTCTGGCTTTTAGTTGCTGACATTTATTCCTGCTTGTCTGACGAAGCCATGAAAGTCCTGTTCCCCTTCACTACCGCATATTTATGTGAAGTGGAATTTTCTGCCATGGTTTCTAATAAGACTAAATACATAAATAAATTGGACTCATCGAATTCACTGCGATTAAAAGTGAAAATTGAAGTCGACGCTAATGCTGTTATGACAAGAAGTAGGCAAAAAATGCATCCTTCCCATTAAAATATCACATATTACTATTTTTCGTAATGAAAAATTTCGATTATATTCGGAAGTTTTTCTAAATTGAACAGTCTTTTGCATATGTTTTGAGAATATGTGAGACAGGAGATGGGTCCCGTAAATTGAAAATTTTTTTGGTAGGTCGTGGTCCTGTCAATTTTGGGAACCACTGATTTAAACAATACTACATACATAAATAAATTCTCGTTAGGTCATAATTGAGGAAGATATTCGTTCTGAGGCGACCAACGCAGCACTTGCAATGTGATAAGATGTTGTATTATTTTATCGATGTTTTTTATTTTATAACAGACTGCTCCATTTACCGTGCAATGAATGAAGTAAGTACCTAACGTACAAGCGATCGTTTATCTCATGTTTTTAATACTTTCCTTAAATACATTCACAATTTGTTTAAAAGCTACACATGACGCATTATAGTGTGCCTATTTCTTACATCCGCTCTGCATTGTAAGGCATGAAAGGATGCGTGACCTCGATTATTATTTATTAATTATTTGTTAAGAACAGGTCCTAGTTCTTGAGTAAATTGGGAAAATCAATCATGTGGTACCTGAAACAGTGCCTGGAAGCCAGCTGCAGGAACAGGCCTAACTAAAGGCACAGTTGGAGTAGAGCGCGGTTATCGAGAGAGTATTTATTTACTCATTTATTATTGAAATGAAATAAAATGAGAAAGGGTATATAAAAAACTTGTTTTTTATGGGATAGTTTTTTCTAGTTCAAGCCTCTTTATTTATCTCGCTGATGCAATTGTACAAGTTATCTGACAGAGCTGGAAAAAACATTATTATTATTATTATTATTATTATTATTAATCAGATTGCCTTTGATGCAATATTGTGTACTTAATCAATTAAATCTAAACCTATTCGTGCGACACGAGTCAGTAGTATTTTAATAACATTAAAATATTACATGACTTTTAAATAAAATTTTATTTTTTTGAAATAAATTAAAAATAAATAATACAATAGAATACACCAAATTATTTTGTCGCTTAGACACTTTTACATCACGGCATTGGGTCAAGTGTGCAAAAATTTGTTGAGTCAGCGGGAATGTGACTACAAGAGTTTCCGACCGACCACAAACATAAACGAGAATATTTTTTGCCACGAATATTCAATAAGCTGCCTAAAGAATTATATTTCATTTATTGATATATTTCAAAGTGAAAAAATCTCAATGGCCTCAAAAATACGTTTTGAAACATCTATAAGAACTTATTAAAACTAAATCAATGTTATTTCTTTAAAATATAGAAAGGGCAATCACGCCTTAACTGTGCAATTTGTAATTTGAAGTTTGAGGTACACATTTTCAAATAATAAAAAATTTATTTCGTGTACTTATGTACACACATTTTAAGTGATACTACTTAGGTTAATATAAAATAAACATCGCATCACTATTCACAGCATAATCACCAAAGTACTATGAAATGCAAAAATATTTTTACGTGAGGTAGGGCGAAATGGACTTGCCGCAAGAATTGACAACAAAAGAGATATCCGCAGATTACAAATCTTTGTACTACATCGACAAAGAACGGACATTTCGTTGCATACTAAAATTTTACCCTCAACACGTCCAAAAAAGTAAAACTTCAACGAGAACTTATTCAACTCATTTTTTATTAACGTTTAAAACATTAATTAAATTCAACCTGAATTTAATCAAAATTTGATAGTAAAAATGAGCGACCTCCGTGTCCATCGCGCCCGCCTGGTCCCGCGGGAATGTTTTTCCATGTTTCAGCATCGCCTCCTCCGCCGTAACGGAATCCCGTACCGCCGGTTTATGCCCCTTCAGGTTTGATAACCGCCGCCGCCCGCCGATAGGCCGAGTTACGAGCGGATGGATTGGCGTTTACTTTTATTATTTATTTCCCGCTAGTTTATTGCGGGCATTTCCATCTTCGGCGATAACTCCGCCGTTTTAATGACGGCCAGATTACTTGCCGCGGGATCGGTGTCCGTATTTAGATTTATTATCGCGCTGTATCCGTTTTATTGGAGAAAATATTTTCGTCGAGATCACCATTAATTTGATAAATAGTTGTGTTTTTTCCAATCAAAATGACGGAAATAAATCATTTCTTCTTTGAAAATTCTTTTTTTTTACTTTCTTTTCTAAAACAAATTCGTTTTTATGAAATGAGTAATCAATATTGATAAGTGATCGAATTTGAGGGGCCTGTTGGTCTTTAGAAGTTAAGACACTCACCTAAAGATTAGTGATTGAAGGTTCGAAAAACATTCCAGGAGACCAAAAAATTGGTCTTATTTTCAAAGAATAGACATCCTTAATTTCCAAGATAATAATAAATTTTTTTTTCCTATGAGTATCAGAGATTTAAAGTTATATAAGAGCATATGAAATCGTTACATGTTGGTAAATATCTATTATATTGCATCTATCGTCATTAATATTCATATAATGTCTGCTTTGCTCTTGGGACATTGATGTATAATTTAATTTTGCACTCTATACGGGCAACTTTCTACACTATACTATATATTTGACCAATAATATGTAATTTTTATTTTGCTTCATGCTTTTTTTCTTTGCAATGTTTTAAATTATGAATGTATCATTTTACATATAATAATAAATCATGCTTCTTCCATCATCACGCACCTAGAGACAGTGAAGAGGTTTTGTGTGATCGCCTCGCCGCGCCGCTCATACTCACTTGAATGTAAGCGGCAGGCGCTGATACATTAAAATAATGCCAAACTGGGCGGCGAAAATCCAGAGCCGATGTGGGTGCTATTGCTAATAAAATGGCCCTGGGTACGCGGTGCGCTATGCGGACACTGAATGGTCTATTGTTGACAGACATGTCTTGCTGTATTGCGTATGTGCTGCTTTGCGGCAGAACATGATTTCCATGTAGCTTGAAATGAGTAACACCGATTTTAGAGCCTTCGCTCACAAAACAGTCCTAAGTTGCCATTCACGGGACCACGGGACAACTCTACGCAGAAAAAGTCTAAAAACTCGTAAAAGCTCATATAAATAAAGTTATGTCGATTATAAGCGTCAACAATAAAGGAAAGTAGACAAATGCACGACTGGTGATGTTAGGAGGAATCGGGAACGCATACCAAGTTGTAGAGCTGAAGAGTTGTGAAGTAGTTGTAGAGGGAATATGATAATGTTATACGAATCTTATGTTTTCTGAGGCTAAGAATGCATTATCGTTGGGGTAATGCTATCATCCTTATTATTATCCCAATACAATAACTGTCTATCTGTCTGTCTGTCCGTAATTTCCCGTAACGTCTGTAACTTCTTTAATAAAAGCATTTTTCTTTTGTTTTGCTTTTTTTCTTTTTTTTTATTATTATTATTATTTTTTTAATTTTATAAATAAATAAATACTTATTCTTTAGGAACCGACATTTAAAAAATCGTTAATTATCGACATTTAAAAATTTTTGTTGAAAAATGATTAACTTGCTAATGTCCTGGAATGGGGCTTACCTAAACTATTGATTATACAAGCTATTAATGTAAATTTCATACATCGGTTAATATTTCATATTTACATAATTTTAATGCACTTCACGTTGATTTGTTTTGCATTTAAAATAATAAAAATAAAATGTGCACCATCATAATATATAGACATGAACTAATGTAAATTTCTTGGTAAAAGGCTGGTTCTGCGGCTGATTACAATACGTTTTGAAAAATATTTTCTTGAACTAATTAAATTCTTACAGCGAACTCTTGTTACGTGTCTGACTTGTTTAAAAAAATACAAAATGTCAATTTTGAAACAATAATAACAACGTGAAATCAAATAATCTGTGACCCAATCCCCTCGTTTAAGAAGGGATTTACTTCATCTATGTACAATATTATACTCTCTGATCTGCACTCATTTTTGATACAAGTAAATACGGCTGTAAAAACTTAACGTCAGCGCTTTTCGTGATTGGCCCTATGGCTTAAAACAAACTACCACTTGTGACAAAAAACCTCGGGACATATGAGTTTAAATCAAATATTCTCGAAGGCATATTAAAAACCAAAATTTTTCATGAGATGTTGTATGGAATTATATTACAAAAATTTGGTATTTTATCCATAAATATTTCCGAGCATGTATGTTATTTATAATATATAAAAAGGTGTACATTTTTTACATCATTTTATATATTATATGACACAAACTTATATTTTGCGGTGGGGGACGAAATGAGATTTGTATGCAGAAAAAATTTAATTTTCAAAATTCAATTAGTAATGTTTATTTATCAGGAGAACGATACTTGGCTTACCATTCCAGAGGTTCTGGGTTGGATTCCCGGTGAGATCACAAAACGGTTTTGTGATTTTCTCAATACAGTACCTAATTGGGCCTTATGGCTTATATTTAAACACAGTACGAAATCGGAATTTTATCTTGGTGGAAAAATTATGTCATTAAAAAAACATCTAGTATTCGTCAGGTAATTCTCCTTTTGATTAATCTTATCTGTTTTCAATATATCTTGCTATAAAATTTGGGCATAGTTGTATACTTAACGTACCTATATATGTAGTAGTACCTACCCTTTAAAATGACGTCACTAAAATGAAAATGGCGTGCCATTCAAATCTGAAAAATTAATGGTGTGTTAACGAATAAAGTAGGCCGATATAAATGTTCTATTTTGCATATTTTTTACGACGCACGCAACTGAAAAAATATAATTTTGGGTGATGAATACTGAATCAGCCGCTCAGAAAACTCAGTACGCTTGCCAACTTCAAAATATTTTTTCAAAGAATTTCTACTTTTTACTTTCGAGGAAATCCACAAGCCTGCGCCCACGGATGAGGGTTTTTCATGAAAATCTCTGAGATGCGGATTTCGCTCTCATGATATTTTTCGAGACACCTCTCTCAAGTCTCATTTCTCAATTCAAATATCTCTTGTTACACTTCAAATGTCAATCCATTGACCATTGATGTTTCCTCCGTCGGTTGAGTGAATTTGAATCCCTTCATCAGCATTCAAAACGAAAGAATAGTTGTTATTTAATACATTTTGTTTGACTAACGTTTGGTAAAAAATTGTTTAAACAATCATAATCACTTTTTTTCTCTACAGCCCTTAGTGGGTATAGTCTCTTTTATAGTCTTAAAAATATATAGTACAAACTCTTACCGATTCAGAAAAAACTTCATTACAAACTGACAATGGAAAAATAGTCAAAGGACAGATTAAAAATACAAAACAATAGAAATATACGACACGACAAAAAACAATTAAAAAACTAGAAATAAAAAACAGATAATTTACGGAAAACGGAACAAACAGTATGTAATTATAAAATTATAACTATCTGACAGACTAAAAAATAAAACGACATAAAATAATACGGAAAAATTATGAAAGAAAATACTGTGATATTTTAATTGAATGTATTCTTAATATATAACGTACATAATATTATCGTCGCTATATATATAATTAATCCTATGTGCCGTTTTACTTTATTCTGAGATAAACGAATGAAACTGTTTTAAAAAATAATTGCACGGACTAGATTTATAAAAAATATTTTAAATAATTACTAGGCAGACTTTCCAGATGAACGGCAATGTTTTTTTTAGTATATCACCATTATTTATATGTAAAATTGACAAATTGATTCGTTCATCTCAGAATGTACTAAACGGCACACAGGCTTTATTATATATACAGCGACGATATACTGTAATATTTTTTTGTACACAAATTACATATGCATAGTTTTACAAGATGCTTTTAAAAATATATATGCATCTATTATTATTAACCAAAAAGAAATGTTGAAAAGTTTAGGGATAACGTTTTGTGTCGAATTTTACTATATTATTTAAATAATAAAAAAAAATTAAGTGTCATTTTTTTCCATCTATGAGACTTCAGATACTTTAAAAATCATTTATAAAAAAAAACAAAATTCTCAACCGCGCGCAGCAATATTGCACTTAAGAGTCATAAAAAAATAGAATGTTATAAGCTAGTTTCGAAATTGCTGATACGTCAACAATTTGGAGATAGATGGATGAACCTGAGCGAATATAATTGCTCTCAAGACCAGCCATAACCCCGGGCTCAGAGCATTTCGAAATATATTAAGCACAGGAATATATAGTCAGAACATTGAACATGTGACTAAGGTAGACATATTTCTAAAACAAAACGAAATAACATATTTACCTGACATTTTATAATCTGAATAAAATGATAATATTTAAATAGGAATTAAAATAAAACACAAATCACTTTGTTTTCACACTTTATTGTGAAATAAAGTGGTGAAAACAAAGTGATTTGTGTTTTATTGTAATAATAATGTCACCACAAAGTTCAAGCCTTCATACAGAAGAAAAAATATTCTTCGAACAGTAAATAGGAATGTTACCAGATTACAAACTTGTTTCGATTTTTTTTTTTAAATGTGTTAAATACTCGTAAACTACAAACCATGAACTCAATCTACAACGTTCCAAAATAATCCCGCAACTTATTCAATCTCAATCATTATTTGAGTTTTTCGCGGTTATATTTTGCTATTTAAAGCCTCATTGTAATCGAAGTTTACACCTATCAAATCAAAAATTGCAATATCGCTAGATGTTGCTAGATGTTTTTACCTTTTTAATGTCTATTTTTCAGAAATATTTCTTCTTTGCCATAAAAATAGTAGGTTTCTTGTACGGACCGTAACGAGTATTTTAGTTGTAGAACATAGTTGGATATGGATAAAATTCTAATACAAAATTTTTGTAGTATACAACTGTAATTCTGGAAATCCATTTCATTATCCGAATATTTATAACGAGCCATGATGGTTGAACAATATGCAAAGGATGAGCGAAGAGTAATATCACCGTCTAGTCCTTTCTGAACACCGGGACCTAAGGATGGCCAAAACTAATATGGAGCGACAATTAATTCAAAGCAATATCTTTTTCTGTAATCCAGGTAGAGAGGTTCGCAATCGGGATCAACGGGAGAAAATTCTTTTTAGGGTTTATAGAGCTAATTATGATACTGATTCTCTCGAAACACGAAAGAGTAAATAAGCTCAAGGAAAATTGTAACAGTGTTGATTTATCAAAATTATCCATAACGATGATAAAAAAAATATTAAGCAGACAACCACTAGAAGAAAAAGAAAAATATTTTTTAAATATGTCGAACAAATTTGAGTTATTTGTTGTTATTTAAATAATTGGAATAGGAATATATAGGTAGTTACAGACGTGAAAAATATATCAGGAGATGTATATCGTTAATCATCTTAGTGGAGGTTTGTTCTTTTACACGTATAGTTAGTCTAATGAAAGCCTTCATAATAAGATAAAGGTTTGTTAAGGTCGCTCTTTCCCTTATTTATACGTACGTAAAAAGAGACGAGCATAAGGCATAATTTTGTATGCTCATACATTTTTTTTACTATTTCACTCTAATTAATTCATAATTAATATTTATAGTATTTATAGTAGCAACTTTTTTATCTCTCCACAGGTGAATAACTTTTTTTTGCTAGATTTTATTGAAGGAATCCATGATAACATCGCTTTAAGGCTTAAATTTATATACAAAATATTTCATGTCTATAATTATAATATGGTACATTATTTTTTCGACGATCATTTTTTCATGTCGCTTTAAAATCTAAATCTACAAAACATTTTTCTATATGATTTTGGGCAAGTTTACATATTTTTAATGGATATATGTTTATGTTTATGTTAATTTATATAACGCCTTTTTTGCGTAAGAGACGCTTCATTCGCTGATATTCTTTTGAATGGATATATAATATTCTTCCAAAATTATTTAACATATAGTTACCTATGCTAGAATACGCCAGAAAATCAATATTATTTTTTAACTCCTTTAATTCAATATTGTAGACAATGTTGAATTCACTTCTTAATCATTTAACTATCTTCATTTCCTCAGACAAGCCAAAATTATCATTAAATCATTATCAGCTCGTTTCGGTTGTCTCTTACACTTATATGGGACGAATTGTTGAATAATTCATTTTCTTAAGATGTTTTTTCAAGCGACCTCCACTCCGTTCAGCTGACAGTACATCACTATCCATCCCCATTCATAATACTGAATTCATCAGCTTCTCGGTGCAGTTAGCTAGATTGTAAGATCAACTATGCACAGATATCACAACATTACACAGACATTACTATTTTCAGAAGCAGACGAAAACTATTTTACTTTTCCCAAAACTTTGATATGCTCCATGATAACGAGACCTACTCGTCTCGTCATCATGGAGCTTGTTTTTCACTGAACTAACTTACTAACTAACCAACACGCCAGGGGGTTTGGCAGAGAGGATAAAACGCTATATTCTTTTATCTTGGTACACCAATTTTGCTTCGGCTAGATTCTTACATTTCATATTGGAGTCTAAAGGAAATCATGAAGACTAGAGATATGAGCCTAGAAATCAAAGGAAACTCTTCGATACCTGCATTCTGCCTATCCTAACTTACGGCTGTCAAACCTGAGCGATCACTAAATCCCACGAAAGAAAGCTAGAATCTTGCCAATATGCTATGGAGAGAAGTATGTTGGGGGAAAAAACAGACATAATTTGGAATTCAATAATCAAAGAATAAACAAAAACGAAGAATGTTAAAGTATTCATCAGAAGGCTTAAATGTAAATGGACTGGACATACAATCAAGGAAAGAGAGAAATGGTCAAAAACAATAATGTATTTGTTCACAAGAGACAAGAAAAGGAAACGAGGCAGGCCTTCTAGAAGATTGGTGGATGAGATCAAGGCTACAGCAGGTGACGCGTGGACCAGAATAGCAAAAGATAGGGAGGAATGGAGGAAATTGGAGGAGGCTTTTGCCAAAAAGCATACAGAAGGAACTACCATGGTGTGACAATCTAACTCGTCACAGGTAAATCTTAAATGTAAATGTCTGAATAAAGGCTACTACTACTATTTTTTTATTATTATTATTATTATTATTATTATTATTATTATTATTGTGATTATTATTATTATATTATTATATTATTATTATACATTTACACATTTTCTCATACAAGTTCTATAGTTTTTGTATTATCTGATCGTGCTAGGTCTTTCGCGGACGCTCTCTATTCATGTTTCCTTCAACGCTCGCCTCATATATTTTCTAAACCATAAGTTTCACATGACCAAACCATTTCAGCACTCCTTTCTTTATTCTATGTACCACAGATAGGTAGATTGTCACTGCAACATATCGGAAATATATTTGCGAAATCATTCTGAAATGTAGACTTTTTTTTTTTTATACACCTTACAAAATAAATTGATTCACTGTTTTCGTTAATCTTATTGATTTTTTAATTAATTTGCTTTATACTTTTTCATAAAATGTCAATTTAAATTTAATGTACAACACGTAAAATGATCACAAAACCATAATATATTTGGCTCAATGTGGTAGTGTTATTTTTACAAGCGTCATTTCGGGCGCAAATTAAGGCAGTAAAAACAGCGTGATCTAGCGTCTCAGTAGTCTTAGTGTCGAATATTGTCACATTATTATTTTTAGAATGATGTATTTTAATTATGTATAATTATGCATTGCTTATATGTAGTTCCAATCTCCTCATTATATTATATAGTATCTATTATACTTTGGATATTAATATATGATTTTTTTTTATTATCTCCATCAAAGTCTCAATTCATTTGGCAGCCAATAATATACTAAACTCTGTATTTGATGCTAATTTATTTGATATTAAAACATTATATTTTTGTTGTTTGTGTAAATACTGGAAACGAGCGTTTTCAGCTTTATCTGAGTGCTGTTTAAATAGTAATAAAACGATTTTCTAATAAATTTCATCGGAACATAAACATTAATCGTATTTCGTCTGTTAACCTTGACTTATCGTTGGTCAATATTTACTCGGCTCTTATTGAACTACCAAACCGTTCATCACTGGCACGAGAAAGCACGACTTGAATGATTATCCTGTGTAAAATACATAGATGGCATCTCTGCACAGACATGTTTATTTTGTTGTATTGAGTTATTCATTATAAATTTATAGTGGTAATACCATTTTATTAATAGAGAAGAATTAATTTACAAGCCGTTATATATTTCCTGCATCAAAGGCTCGGGAAAAATTTGAATTTTATTAAATTGAAAAAATTCATTAATCAATCAGAAAGATATGCAGAAAAATGAAATCAACGAAAAAATAATTTGGCTGCTACCGGGATTCAAACCCAGACCACCTATAATTCCGGAAGCAAACCAATTACACCACATCAACCTGGTACTTTTCCGTCAATATATCCACCTTATCTGTAAGTCTCATTTATTAATTGATTAACAAATATTATCAATTTTTTAGAGCAATCCACTTTTTCTGACTCGGCTGGCACAAATTACTCTGTGTTAGTGCCGCTAGAGGACGCCAAAATAAACCGTTTAATTCATTTTAAATTTTTGGACACATTTGATACAACACTCGTATATTATATTCAAGAATACATTATTATTGTGATGTTGTAATTTTTCAGAACAAAATTCTGTTAAATTTAAAAATAAATTAATTAAATTGACTTAATCATATATATGATCATATAATCCTGACACCAATCTCAACTAAATAATAATTATAAAATAATACAATAACACGATGTAAAATAATAAGAAAGTGAAAAAAATAAAGAAACAAACTATGAATACCTTCTGTGATATAAGTGCATAAACTATGATACAAGCTAATAATTATAAAGTAATACAAATAGATAATACAGTGTAAAATAATAAAAAGTGAAAAAATAAAGATACCATGAGTAACGCAAATATTTGAAAGGTAATCGTGATGTGTGCCGCTAAAGTAAGAATAAAGAAATAAAATTTATGTAAGATTTGCATAAAACACTAAAAATTAATAAATTAGAATATTTTTAAATAAAACTGAGATAAAACCAAATATAAAATATTGCCGTGGAAAGTTACTGATACACCAAGGGCATCATGAACATAAAATCAACCACTTCCGAAACCGGTAGCAATTTGACATATTTGTGTAGACTTTTCCCCATGGTTTCACCTTTAGTGGTTTACAATACCAGACACTGGCATATTTCAAGTGAACGTTTAATAGACTTCCGTTATTACAATACTTCCGTCCTCACAGTTTTCAAGCGACTTAACGTTGATACCTTACAGTGGCGCAACTCTGCCAATATAGCCAATACGGGCCATTGTAGCAATATAAATATTTTGCGGCTCTCGTAGCCCACTGTGGTAAAGACATTGTCATCGAACGTGGCTGCGGGCAAATGAAATGCTTAAACAATTTAAAACAGTAGAGAAACATCTCATGACTGCGTAATTTGAAGGACTGGTACATGTGTAACTCGACTGTGTTGTTCCTTCCGATGGTAAATAAAGCCGTAATTGCCAGAATGAGCCGGAGCTGGCACCATAAGAAGAAGAGAAACATCAAAATTGTATAGGAGTCAGAATAAGCCAGGAGATGGCACCATAAGAAGAAGAGAAACATCAAAATTGTATAGGAGCCAGAATAAGCCAGGAGATGGCACTATAAGAAGAAGAAAAACATCGAAATTGTATAAAAATTGATATTTCTCTTCTGATGATGATGGCTGTAAAAACTCACTAGGGCGTTGAATTATATAAAAAAATAAATATGAATAAAAATATTTAAATTAAAGCCATCCTAAAACTGTACAAAAGAAAGTTATTCCTATACCTTTCTGCTAATAAATAAATGAATTGAAATCTTTGAATAAAAATCATGAATTAATGTTTTATTAATATACAAATAATGTTTCATTAATATACAATATATATTATTAATATACAATAAAGTTGGGTACACTTCTTATTCAATACACTGAAATCATATTTTTTTAAATATTTATTGAAATATAATTTGTAGCTCAAATCGTTTAATCAAATTCCGTAGCATTTTCGACAGCTTCTCTTGACCGGTTCGATTCCCGGTGAGATCACAATTGATGAGAAGTTCGTTCAGTTGACTGAACTATCATTTATTGATCATTTATCCACCAAGATCATCGCTTAAGAGGGTAGGTGGGTTGTACTACTTTTCATTTATTATTTAAAGGTAATAGTAATAAAATTATTTAAAGGTTAATATTACTAGCTAATTCTACAGAACCCACATACAAGGCAAAATAATATTGATTATTGGTAGGTATAGAGTTATATTTTCAGATAAATTTTCAAATCAAATATTAAAAAACTTACATCAAATATTGTGCCCGCATTTCACATAGATGATGTTGTGTGGAAACTTTTCATATATTTAATATTCCAAAAAATTAAATAATTCGAGTGTTTATCAACTTGATTGTAAATATTGTACTTCTTTTCATACAAAAAACAGGTCAAAATTTTAACATATAATCGTGGTTTTCAAATTTTTTTAAATATTTGTGAAAAAAAAAATACTATCCTTCTGATAAAATTTCGATTTATATATAATATGTTGACATATAATTAATTTATGATTTTAATTTGATAATTTTTAATCTTTATAAATAAAAAACGTATAATGTAATTCAAATTTTTTTATTACAATTGATATTTTAATTAATATCTAATAAAATTTTTGACTTGTGACTTACAGAATAGCCCGGAAAGGTGGAGAAAAATCTTAGAGGATAATGGTCTGTGGCGAACCCTGCAGACGGAAAGTGAACACCAGCGACATCTCGAGAAGGTTAAGGTCAAGCAGTTCAAATCCGACTTCTAAATTAACTTACGGGAGTGGCATTTTTATACTGAAATCCAAACGCACGTAAAATAGATTAATTTTTTAGTAAAGATCCGCATCTTTACTAACAAATTAACAACCTTTGTTTGTACAGCAACCTGAATACATATGTTATTGTACGCATCTATTTTATTTTCATAATAACGAAGAAGCAGTGTCCTCAAGACGATACATAACGGGAGCCGATACAAGGGTGAGTACCTACAAATGAGATGCAACGAAGGTAAGGCATCTGATCTGGCGCCAGCATTATAGTCATTGCATTTGCAACTTGTACCAATTTCACTGGTAAGAAATAGTTGGAAGAAATAGGAATAGGAGATGGGAAGAAAAAGACCACACCACTATAGCTTAAAAAATAGCAGGAAAAAGACAGAATATTTCTACCTGCCACTTGAAGGCACAAATGCTGTAACTCCTTCAATGCAACTGGATAGGGAAACATTAGCCAACTGTAACGCATTTAAGTATCTGGGCTCACTTATTCACAGAGACAGAGAATGTGGCGGATGTTGACCATAGAATAGGTATGGGGTGGATGATATTTCGTAACAGGAATCTTGTGTGACACGAAAATGCTTATAAATCTTCAAGGAAAGATAAACCAGACTATTGTTAGACCCACGATAATGTATGGCTCCGAGTGCTAGACTATGTACAACTCCTACTCTGGGCATCCGAAACGGCAGAAATGCTAATGCTTAGATTGTTGGCGGGAGGAACAATACAATATAGGATCCAAAGTTCACGCATTCGTGATAGCCTGGATGTCACGAACATGAACAGTAAGCTGGAGGAGTGACAATTGTGATAGTATGGGTAAATAAGATGAAGACTACACGGCGAAGCAGGCAATGCAAGCTTGGATTGGAGCTATGGAGCTTCATCTAGAGGAAGACCAAAGAACTCCTGGATGATTCAATGCTCCAAAATACTATTGAAGAACGGCCTGGATGAAAATAATTCACAGAACCGAAGAAGATACGGCCTGAGAACGAGAAGAGCCGACCCCAGCCTACCTAGGCAATGTGTTGGGACAGTGCAAGGAAGAAGAAGAAATTTTTAAAAAGTTGTTTCACAATATATTTTATTTTACTTTCTTTTTATATTTTTATATACGGTCGTGTAGTAGAATTAGTATAAATTTAAAGAATTATTTTTTAAATTAGTTAAAAAGAATTAATTTTTGCAAACGAAATATACAAATTTTATATATACATATATTTTTTTTTTTTTTTTTTTATTTATTTTTTTTTTTACATCTCAGACCCACAAAACATCACATTGATATTTGTCTGTAGGTGCATCAATACATATATATAAATAAATTGTATTTACCAGAAATACATTCATTTTAATTAATTACAATAGATCTTATAAACTCAAATACAAATCAACAATACAAGAAAAAATACAAATATTACCAAAATCAAAATAAGTCTCTTTTATTTAATAACATATTCATTAATTCTGTATTTTGCCCTTTTTTATTAATTATTTATTTTCTTTTTTTTATTATTTATTTATTTATTTATTATTATTATTTACTAATATTTTTGGTATGACATATTTTAATGTTCTTTGTCCATATTTATTTATGACCTTCGGTATTCTTAGTCTTTTTTTAACCGTAAATCTGGTACTATGTTTATGAATCAATCTATGCTTATATGTCCCATCTTCATGATATCGTGTAATTAGTTTGTACCACAAGATAGCATTAATTGGCATAGAGCCTTGTTTCTTGAAGAGTTCCTGTATATCTTTAGTAGCACTTTCTTTATTTATTAATTTTATAGCCGAATTTTGAATATTTAGAATTTTTCTAATATAAGTTTTGCAAGTTAGACCCCCGCTCGTTATTCCATACCTTATTACCGATTCCGCTAAAGATTTATATATAGTTTTCATAGTCTGTATCGGAACATAGTATTTAATCTTGTGCATACATCCCAATACAGTTCTCAACCTCTTATATACCTTATTTACCTGAATATCCCATTTGAAAAATGTATCTATGATAATACCAAGATATATTTATTCATTAACTAATTCAATTTTTTCACAATTACACGATGCATTAATTCCGGAATGCAAGCAATCAAAATTTTGGGAAATAATATTTATTTGATTAGTCACAGTTATATGAGGTGACCTTACATGCATGACTTTAGTTTTTTTTGCATTAATAATTAAACCCATATCATGAGACCATTTAAGTAAAGCATTATAATCTTCTTGCATACAATTTTCCACCCATCTTACATCATTGTGGGAGATCACAAGAGTAGTATCATCAGCATACACAAAATGCTTAGCATACTTAAAGATTTTAGACATAGTAGATACACAAATAATAGTTAATATAATATTTAGGATTAAGAACGAAAGAAATGATAGTTTCCGGAACCGGTTGGATAAATATATAAACAGAAATGGTGTATATTATTTTTTTTTACTATTAAATGGATAGAATGAAGTACCTAGTATTTAATATTATTTTATTTGATAAATATACAAGAGACATTTTTTTATCATTTAGCTTTGGGGTACTTTTTTTAGTTACGCAACTGGTAATTAACTTAATATCGTACGATGGAAACTAAACGATGGGCTGATCTAAATCTAGTCTGGCCAGAATGTCGATTTTTCACCCAAGCAGGATAACTCTGCCACTTACCGTTTGAGTGCACTTCTAAAGACAATGTTTTTATTAATTGATAACAATATCTTATACGAATCTTCTACTTATAGAATAAAACAATTAAAACATCATCAAACTTTAGCACTAAAATCAAACATATCTACATGAGTTCGATAAATGTTTAACGCTACCATCAACAGTTTAATTCATCCGCCGAATTTAACTTGTAATTATTTGGTAAATTATTAAATAGAGAGTAGGCTGGAACAAAGCAATCTGTCCCGGTGTACCCGTTTGTACATACCTACGCATTCCCGTTGCCGTTCCGTGCCGTTCCCGGGGGTAATACGTTTAGATCCCGCGTGAGGCCGAACCTAATTGAAAATAATAATTGGTCCAGCAGAGGGTCGAGCGCAATTCGTATGTATGGCCAACGAAATGAAATCAATCATATTTTATACATTTCAGATAGTTGTATTTCGTTCATATATAATATTTCGATATGTATTCATAATATCAAAATTTAGTAGCGTGGCAGTATAGCGCCAAGTTGTTAAGCTTTAATAGGCCAATAATTGTAGTAAAACACGTTACAAAAAGACCCCAGACTTGAGTAAATCACACAGACGTTTTGTGATTCACAGGGAATCGAACCCGGAATCCTTAGTACGAGAAGCCAGTGTCCATACCCAACGGACTACAGGGGCCGCGTATAACAGGCATATTTTGAAAATGTTAAATCTCTCTTCTCGATATAAATAATATTAAATATCAGAATATTTTGAGTTTGTTCAAATCTTTCAGAACAGTGCTGGATTTATGTCACAGAGACATTATTAATCAATTAATGTATATTATAGAAATCTCACAGAGACGAAACTGTATTTCTTATGGGAAAATAGGTATAGAAGTCATTTGGGTGTACATAGGACTTATGACCTATCTTATGGTTGGCTTAAGTAATCACTTTAAAGTGTAAAGTGTTTTTTGTAAAGTGATCACTTAAGCCAACCATAAGATAGGTCATAAGTCCTTTGTACACCCAAATGACTTCTATACCTACTTTCCCATAAGAAATACAGTTTCGTCTCTGTGAGTTTCTATAATATAGATTAATTGAATATTAAATATATTTAAACTCTCGCTGTTATTACGTGAACATCTTGAAGTAACATTATTTACGATTAGAAAAATTATGATTTAATATTGCATCTAGTAAAATGTTAGCCGCGTTTAGTTCAGAAAAGTCTCGTGCATCTTGCACTTATAATTTATTGCGTTCAAACACATTCTCCGGTAATCTGAGAAACCTCCTCAAAGGTTTTCAGCCATTTCCCAACCGCTGCGGAAGTTTTCACGGACGAAGTTATCTAGTAAAAGCTTCATTAGTGCGACATTTGAAACGGTTGAAGTGGGAAGGAGAAAATAAAGTTAAAATAAAAAAGACAAGCGGAAAAACACTCGAAATGTTGCAAAGATCGTGGACCGGTTCACACATGGGAAGACTTTTTCATCTTATCTTGAACACTCCGCTCAAAGGAAAAACTGACTGTGAAGACAATTGAAATTTCTATTCCGTTTTGTAACCAAACTTTGATGATATCGCCTTTTCCTCCTTTAGAAATTTCTTTTTTATGTGACTAAAAATCGTGAGATGTTTAATTTGAACTTACGGCAATAATAACTAACTGGCTTCGGCCGATTAACACAAAATTGAATTTTTGTTTTTGGAAATTTATATAATCTTAAATATATCTGAAAATGTGATAAAAAAAACTGGAAACACATTAAGTCAACTCAAATTATTTATTTTAATCGAAGTGAAACATTCCAATAAATTGGCGCTCTTTAATTTTTTTCACTTTCACTTTTGTGAAATAATTTTTTTTTTATCTTGAGTTATATTTTATAATGATCAGTATTTCCAATTACTTTTTTTATAGAACGTTATATCTGTAAGCCATAGAAGTAAATGTTTCACTAAGTTCTTCAACGGAGTGGCATACTCGTATTAGTAGTCTTGCAAAAGATAAATAGTTCCAAATAAACGTATTTATATTGTCTATTTAAGTTTACTTATATTGTTCAATGAAACGTTTGAAATTAATAACAGTTTTATTTTACCACGAAAAGTTACTGTACACAAACTCAACTGTAATTACCATAATTTAATTTGCACCATTTGTCACGTTTGAAAATCTTCCACCTGTCTGTGAGACACTTTATTACATTTTCACATCGAACACCCGGTAGGTACTCTCGTAACTTATTTTCCTGATTGATATAATTGCTCGTTTTCGTTTCACTTGTCGCTTTTACCTCAGGCCTCCGCTAGCCGTCAAAACATAACTGCACAGCGACTGTTCACCCACTTAAAAAGAATCATTTTGTGAATGTTCCAGTATTCCTGTAATTTTCTAAATATTCCTGTAATTTCCAGACCTTTCCAGTAATTTCCAATACGTTCCAAACGTTCAGAGTGTGTTTCCAAAGTTTAAAATCCTCGATTGTGTGTATTTCCTCTCGGTTTAACAATGTCGTTACAATATATTATTCTTCTGGTTTGTGTTTTCTGGGGTATTATGTCGTATTTTACGACCTTTTGAACCAGCGTTTCTGATCCCATTGCAGGGTCCATTGATCCAGGGATCATAAAAAGGAAAAGTCATCATTATACCCCAGAAAACACAAACCAGAAGATTCTGAACGGCCGTGAAAACCGAAGAACATTCTAATCATATTTTTGTGAATGATGGAACTCCTCATCTACATATGAAGTATCTTCATTAATAATCTCTCTAGAGTAAACGCCGACTCTGTCAAAATATTGTTAATATCGACAGAGAAAGAAACTACAAATAGTACAAAACAGAGCGATGCGCATAATACTGAAGTGTAATAGGAGAACTAATATAACAAAAATGTTGAATGCCCTAGAACTGGAAACTGTAAATCAAAAAATAATATATAATGTAATGGTGCAAATATTTAAAATTAAACATGGATTAGTACCCAAATACTTTGATGACAGGATGAAGCTAAATAAGGATTTTCATTCCTACAATACAAGAAGAAGCGACAACATAAGACTACCAAAAAAAATAGGAAAAACACCTCACAAAATTGTATGATGTATAAAGGTATAAAAATCTTCGATAGCCTGCCAAAAGAAATTCAAAACATTGAGAATATAAGGAGGTTTAAACCGAAGTGCAAAAATTTTATTATAAAAACTTTTAAATGATCAGATGGAATGCAATGTCTCAGTGAAATCATATATTAGCCCACACAACATTATGTGTGGAACTAAATTATTAATTTAAATAAATAAAATAAAATAAATAAACACATAACCAAATTAATTAATCAATTAAAAAGACATAGAGAAAAATCTAATTCACGAAAAAATATTAGGTTACTACTAGGATTCGAACCCAGGTCACCTCCTTTCCGGGGCCGGTGCTCTGACCACTAAGCTATAGCAACCCTCTATGTTTCCGTGAATATATCGACCTTATATGTAGTTCTTATTTTTATTAATTGATTAATTTTTATTTTTGTCCATAGAGCAATCCACTTTTTTTGATACGGTAGTAGAAATTACTTTGCAATGCCACCGCTAGATGGACTCCATGATTAATTGAATAATTCATTTTTATTTGGACATACATTTATACAACAGATACAACAGATACAGAATATTATATATATTCAAGAACACATTCATTTTTGTGAAGTTGTAATTTTTCAGAACAAAGGTCTGTGAAATATTTAATAACCAAATTAATTAATCAATTAGAAAGACATACAGAAAAATCTAATTCACGAAAAAATATTAGGTTACTACTGGGATTCTGAAAGGAGGTGACCCCGGAAAGGAGGTGACCTGGGTTCGAATCCCAGTAGTAACCTTATATTTTTTCGTGAATTAGATTTTTCTGTATGTCCTTCTAATTGATTAATTAATTTGGCTATTAAATATTTCACAGAACTTTGTTCTGAAAAATTACAACTTCACAAATATGAATGTGTTCTTGAATATATAAATAAACACATTTTCATACGTTCTTTCAGACGACCCTACATATTCTTAATTCTTTATGTGACCATGAAAGCGCTACAAACGGATACCTTGGCGATTTTTCGTCCCGCTCCTTTGGCACGTGCGGCCGGCGCATTAACGTCCGCAATAATGTCCGCAACAAACGGGCCCCGCGTCACCCGGCCGACAGCCGCCCGCCCGGTATGATTGCGGCCGCTGAATTAAAGATGGTCGGCCCGGAAGAGGGTCGACAGCGGACGACAATAAATAGGCTGCAGGCTGTTGTCTGGCCCATGCAGATTATCGCCGCGGACCGGAGAAAAGTCGCCGCTTTCTCCCGAGGCTTTTCCGCTCTCCGGTGACGTCACGCGGCGCCCACGTGACCCGCATGCGGCGCGGCAGACGTCTTGCTCCAGTCGGGCACCGCTGCCGGTCCAAATCGTGGAATGTTTCGTAATGTTGATAAAATAAAGGGTGGAAATTTTATAACTATTACTGATTTTGTTTTACTTCTTCGATAACGTGGCATTTAAAATATTGATAAGTTTATAATATAAGTTAAAAATACTTAGAGAAGAATAGCTCTCACTGAATATTTTTGGCGACTACAAAGAGGTCAGTGATTTTATCTCCCTGGGATCTATTTACTCGAAAAATAGAGAGCGCTTAAAAGGTAAGGTCATGATAAAGGAAGTACACAACCCTGAGAGCCTAATTTGTGTAGAAATAGGGTATTTTTTACAAAAACTTTATTAAACATACAGAAATAGACTTCCTTACAAGCATATAATTCATTTTTATTATTTTGTTTTAATGGCAATTATAAAAGAGCATATAGACTATTAGAATGTTTTGAGTTTGTCCAAATTTTTCAGAACACAATACTGGATTTTGTCCCAGGGACATCATTAATCAAGGTATTTTATCGATGTCTCATAGAGACGAAATTATATTTTTTATGGGTAAGTAGGTATGAAAGTCTTTGGGTATTCATAGGGCTTACGACCTATCGTACACCTGGCTTAAGTGATTACACAATGTGATGTTCACATTTCCACCCATGATAGAATACCACATCTATCAAGTTTTTGGAAGTTTTTTATGTATTTAAGTTTTACAACCCGTTTCATATGTATGTTGTAAAGCTTTTTTAATTCCCTGAATTAACCACAGATGTCACTAATGGTTATCTATTTTTGATTGGAATTTTTAAAGCAATATCATGGGTGGAAATGGTGAACGTTACATTGTGATCACTTAATTCAGCCGTATGATAGGTCGTAACCTCTATGAACACCCAAAGACCTCTATACCTACATACCCATTAAAACTATAATTTCGTGTCTATGAGAGATCTGTAGTATATCTTGTTTATATACTATTACTTTATTGAAAATTATTAAAAAATATATCCATTCCCGTCGAGTTCCTCCACCGTGACTGAGTTGCAAGTATCCCCGGTATACGTTTATTCGAGACAGAAAAGTCATGTTCTGATTTAGAAACGAAAAATCTACAATACAGATTCAATGTCTTTGATTCAAATCAAACAAAAAATATAAAACCACGCGGAAATTAAAAAAAACTTTTGCGAGGTTTTTTGTCATTTTATTTGACTTGTATTAGGGCAAATGAATTTAAAATATTCCTTTTATCCCTTAATATTCCTACACTAGGTAATAGATAATTGCTTTACAGAAAATAAATCAAAAATATTGAAAAAAATGCAAATTTTATTGTCGTTTTTATTCGTAACAGTAGTCATTTCACCCAGTGTGTAAAGAATATTTTCTATTCATAACTGAATGAAGAAAACCCCTACCCCTAGAAGTTTTTCTACTACCTACGAGATATCCTTTATAAAATAATTTAAATTTTTGCGATTGATAGATAGTTACATCATTCTATGTGATTTGTTTAATTTAAATCAAAGAACTATGTTCTTATAATTGTGGCATCACAAAAAGTTTTTCATTAAAAATTTTAAAAGGCGTGATTTATTTGGCGTGAAGAATTAATTACATTTATTGAAATCTTATATTCGGCCATATTTTTAAATAGGCAGGAATGCTATTTCTGTATTTTGATAGTTATTGTAAAACATAGTAATGCCGTCAATTTTGACGTTTTAAATTTGACAGATTTGAACTCGATTCACTTGAATGTCGAATCGAACTTGAATTCAAACAATCAGAAATCTCTAAAACATAAACGAACGTTAAGTTAATCAATTAATAAATGAGATTAACAGATAAAGTTAATATATTCACGGAAATCTAAGAAACCGCTATAGCATAATTGGATAACGTGCCTGCCCCGGATAGGAGGAGATCCGTGGTTCGAATTTCGGTAGCAGCCAAATATATTTTTTCCTGGATTTTTTTTCTTTATGTCTTTCTGATTGATTAATTAAATTGGTTTTAAACGTTAAGTTATTGACAATTTGTGATTGATTGCTTTTTGATTGATTGAATTCTTTAATTTTAAATCTGCATTACAATGTTATACAATAACGGTCAAGGTACAGAAATAGTAATGTTGTTTGTTTCAAAATACGGCTGTATGTTATATATTTGCATTTACTATGTAACTATTTCTAGACATTTTATTTGAAGAATTCATTAATTGAATGTACACTCTACCTATTTTTTTGCAAAAATTCCTGAAGGGCGTTTATAAAGTAATTAATAGATGAAATTGATAAATATTTAAATTTGCAGTGCTGGGTATAAAAAAAAATTGAATGAAAATAATTCAATCAACGGAAGATGATAATGTATATATCATACATTTTCTGAGAGATGAGATTATAAGGATAAGCACATCCAATAATTCCATGGCAGAGCTGAGAGAGGAAGCCTTGGCATCAATCACATTTCACCTAATTTGTAGTTGGATGTGACATGGACCGTTCTCATAGTAATATGATCACTTGATGAATTACCCATCTCACTAAGTGTTTACTAATGTTGATGTTATTCCATAAATATTACACATTTCCACTCACGAACACATTAAACATCTCAGACTTACACCACCCAACCGTTAATAGGACCGAGAACATAGAATGTGAAATTTAAGATGCGAACAGGTAAATTAATTATAAAAGCTACACATCATATACGTATTATATTTATTAGAGATTGATCCTCGTAACAATATTATATTTGATAATAATATTTAATAACGATACTTATCGCTAGAGAACTGGCCATTTTATTCAAATTTGATTTGATTTTGCTTTTTTTTTTAATGATGGGCATTGAAATTTTGATATCAAGAAAAAGAATCAAAATAAAGAAAAAACAATACTGTAAAAGCTCTCGTTAGATATTTTTTTAAACATTCAAAACTAGCCATTTCTAAAAATATTTATAACAGTGATGGTATCCTGACGATTGCGCGTATGACAACTACGCGCCGACAATAACACCTTACAAAAAATTGTTTCACAAAACTGATAAGTAGATTGTTTTTATTTAATATATGAAAGATCTCTGGATAATATTTTACATAATTGTTCGATATAATAATATTATAATAATAATGACACCATGTCATTTATTATAATTGGCTATATATTTAAATCCGTATTCATAAACATGTCTTGGGTTATTGATAATAATTCAAATTGTTTTATTTCATGAAGTCGTCAATTTATTTTGGCGTTTTTCAGAGAAATATTATGGAATAAATATATACGAGTTTACAAATCTTGCTCAAAGCAGAGTAGTTAAAGTTGAATTCTTATTAAACTAGTTATAACCTGTCAAACAAAGTACTTTTTCAGTATATTTCGGCAGTGTGTTAGACAGTGAGAATAGCCCCACCTAGCGTAGCGTTTCTGTATTAGAAGATTGTGCATTTTATTTTGCTTTTTATACCTCTTTATTTTATACCTTACCATTATTAACATATCGTGGCGTTAATAACAATTTTTTAACCTAGTTCCAAGTAAGGGAGTAATTTTTCAAAAGAGGACTCGTTAACGAACGCGGAAATGATTTATGAATTAGGCGTTATCTATTATTTATATACTCATTACACACGAGATGGGGGTCCACACATTCAGACGCCCGTCGGCTCTGTTTATTCCCCAACAAAGAGAACCTCATTAATTTTCGCAACGGTCTTAAATCGAAACCGAGAATTATATTACAGAAATAATTATATTTGGTTACAGCGCCGCCCGCCCGCCATTCTGCGCGGGCTCGCTATTAATTTGTATAAGTGGCGGCCATTAACACAGGTTTTCGGATCTGTCAAACACAACTGGCCCCGGGCGCGCGGGGAGCGGTTTTACATAACCGATAAAAGCTCATATTTGCCGCCAATCGAAATGTTCCGAATGGTGATTGCGTGAAGTGAAAAAGTGTTCGTTACCGGGGCAGGTTGCGAAAATGAATTGCGGCAGTTTAGTAATTGAGTCGCAGACAATTTTATGATTCAAAAATAAACCTATATTTTTCAGTACGTAATACAAGAATTCATATTTCCTTAAATAAAAAGAATAATATTTTACTATTTTTTCTCTCCGACGCTATAAACTGAGTTGAGGGTACCTCTAATTATGTGAATATCTCTGTAAATATATGAAATATAAACTTCATATTCTAAGTATTCTTCCGTAATATATTTATTATTATGCATTCAATAAAAAAAATTACCGGAAATTATAAAATAACTGACGTTATTTTATTACTACTTATATGTTTTGCAGGGAGTGGCTAGAGGCGCGTGCTGCACAGGGCGCAGAGCAGTGTGCGCAGTGCGTAGCGCGCAGGGCACCAGATTCAGCGGATTGTTGACCTTCGCTCTTTAGTAGAGGTTGAACATGTTGCAGGAATTTTTATGCTATCTTTCGTGAAAATCAATGTTTTTTATTCCCATTTTTAGCACTTTTACACTATGATCAATACATATTTTTACTTATATACATGCCAAATATTATTTTAATGAATAATATAAGTAAATAATGAATAATATAAATTTATCTGAATAAAAAATCGATATAAGTACCTATACATGTACACTGAGTTTACAGCACCGGAACGCACGTTTCAGTTTCATCATCGTTTGGGAAAGGTTAATTACCTAACAACTTAATTCAAATTTAAGCATCACATATTTTTTTGCTTCCTCTTAAAAATTGTTATAATTTTTCATCCCTATTGTCCTCCGGTAGTTTATTTAGATAACAATTATTGTGATTTCGTGAGTGTTTTATTTTTACTATAGTTTTACGTTTCAGCCCATTTCACCGATTCTAGAGCTTTTTTCATTATTGACCAAAAAATATCTCCTCCCTTCCACGCGCCACCCTCAACTGCCCAAATTGATTTTTTTTAAATATATATTTATTAATTTTTTGACATTTATTACATTACACATATGCCAAACTGCACAGCAGTTTTACGGCATAAACTTTGTATATAAGTTAATTACTAACTAAACTTGATGAGAAGATCTGCCTCTCTTGAAAATAAATTGGTTATTAAAAACTCATATATTGTGTATGTAGTCCAAAGTTTAAATAAAAATGTTTAAAAAAAAATCTTATTATGATTTTGCATTGATGCCAAAGCAAACCTTAAACTAAAATCAATCAAGTATAACAATTCACATAACACATCACAGGCGACACCCAAAAGCATGCGCCAAAGTTCCCGTGCTGGACCGAAACGCCAACGGTGTTATCAATTATCAATACAATCGTGCCGGGCGCCAGATTAACATTTCGCCCCGATTATCATTGCCATTCCGGTTCGGCCCTGTACAGAGTGATTTTACATGCGGGGGCAGAGTTCGCTCCTGGCCGAGCGTTTATTTGTTCGACACCCACATGTTTTGTCAGTTGATTAGTTGGGTTTTTTTTTACGACGATAAAATGGGACGCCGAATGCTAAATGCAAATTTTGGGTCGACCAGATGTCGGAGTTCACGGATTGGACGTATTCCCGGGAATCGGTGGAAAATGCGCATCGATTTTTGATTTTTGTAATTAATTTACATTTTACAATCGATTTTTGTTTAACTTATGGATTTTACAGTATTGTTAGGATCCGGATTAATCGCGCGCTGTCAAGTTTGTCAATCGGTTTTACAAACAACAGCATTTAGCAATCGCCTAGAATGCTACACAAGTGTCTCGTAATCTCTGAAAAGTTCCACAGGTCTCTCGGTATATCTTGGAGTCTCGAAAGATATAGAAGGCGGTTTTATATATCAATACAAGGAAGTCACGCCGAGTGAAGTGACGCCGAGTCAGTCATGTGTGACGTTTAAGTGTGCGATATTCCAACGTTGCGCAAACTAGTATGGACAGTCATTCCTGACGTTTAACCAACGCGATTTTTGCAACAGAGCTAGCGCACTGTGACCAGCGTTAGTGATACCAGCGATTAAAAATTAATCCTACCGATGGGCGAGAAATTTTTCTAAGAACGAATATTGCATGGAGTTTACTAGAAAGTGATCGAAGCAATAAAAACAGCGTGAAATAATGCAAATTAAGAAACAGTGTAATAAGTGTATGGAATATATATACTGAAAACATTTGGTGACTATAAATTGAAGAACGTTGTAAAAAATTAAACTTGTTTTAGTGTTTTTCGTTTGCCTCCCACAGTCACGTCCAATTACTATATTATACACCAGCAATTACCTGTCATAATTGACCTGGTTTAACAATTTATTTCGGCCGCGAGTTAAGGTTCATATATATTCCTCGACTGTTTGTTATCATTTGCGCCATCTGGTAACATTACTGACAGATATTATATATATTAAATGAAATAGAAAAATATGTTTTTTTTGCTTTTTATTTCATTATTTTACATATAACATTATTTTCACCATCGATAGTTTTAGTAAGGGATATTGTAAGAAATTATGCTGTATTATTTTCTTTTTTTTACCTCATCCTTATTTGCGTTATCTTGTAGAACGCGTGACGGACATTGTTACATGGAAAGTTAGGTATTTTATTAATTAAGTACAAGTTTTACCCGCATCGAGCGTGATTTGGATTAGAGTATTAATTTCATATTCCCTTGCATTTCGCAGAAAAATGTTATAAAAATGGATACTTACAAGAAAAAAAGTAGTCAAAATACAGCAGCAGATATCATCGGTTTTTCAAATTTTCAAGAACACAGTACTGGATTTTATCCCAGGGGCACAACATTAATCAAAATATAATATAGATGTCTCACAGAGATGAAATTATATTTTTTTATGGGAAAGTAGGTATGCAAGTCTTTTTTTTCATAGGGTGTTCATAGGACTTACGCATGATAAAATACCAAATCTATTAAATTTTTAGAAATTGTACATATATTTAAGTTTTACAACCCGTTTCACATGTGTATTGTAATTATCACTAGCGCCATCAGCCCAAAACTTTTTCATTCCGCCATGAGGTATGTTTAATTTTTTATTGAAATTTTTAAAGCAATAATTTTTTCATTTCACTAATCAATTCAGATATCACTGATGAGGTAACATTATTTTTTGATTGGTATTTTTAAAGCAGTATCTTTTGATGTGTATATGAGATTCCAAAGAATCATTAACATTACATTAGAATACGTCTGAAAACTATTTCACTTTCTTTTTGGACCAGTTTTTTATATTAAGAATATTTTGAGTTTGTCCAAATTTTTCAAAAAATATTATTTCGTATAATATATAATCATCTTATCGATAATACATCTTGATTAGAAATTGAAATTTCTGGATTTACAGCTTTTCTGTATTTATGTATCTACCAATGCTATTGAGCTCAACAGAAATATTCAAAGAATTCGACGTTTCGAAAATCTGGTAAATATATGCAAAAAATTACACAATAACCGATATACCAAAATTCTTTAAACTATTAAAACAAAAATCAGTCTAAACCCACGAGATTTAATAAAAATAATAAATAATTTTCACCGATTACAAAAACTACATTTAGGCCATTTGAAATCCATTTTATTTTACTTTACTAAATTGTATAACAAAAGGCTCAACTAAACAACTAACCACCACGCCGTTTCCCATAGGGGTAGGCAGAGAGGACCTTACACCATATTTTGCTATCTTGGCACACCACTTTTGCTTCGGCTACATTCACACATCTTCTCATGCAACTCTACGGCTGTTGTGGCTTTTAACAGAGCCATCCTTCTATATTTGCAGTATCTGATCGCACCAGGTCAACGCTCGCCTCATATATTTTTTTAACCATCCTTTCCTCGCTCGTACGTTCCACATGACCAAACAATCTCAGCGAACTTTTCTTTATTTATTTATTTTTTCATTCCTCACTTTATCGACCAAAGATTTTCCACACACAAGTGCCTTAGTGACCGCAATTCCACCGCATTCAATCTATTTTCATTCCTTTTTTGCCAATTCCAGAAATCACTTCCATAAATCAGGTTTGGCACTAGAATGTCATTATGTACAGCTAGCTAGTCTTGCTTCCTTTGATAGACTCTTGAGCGAATATAACAGACTGCCAATGGAAATAAAGGTTGCAACAAATGGGATAATATTAAGAAACATATTAAAAAAACATATACGTAAACATATTATAAAAAAAGTAAAAGGAAACGAAAAAATTAAAAAATAATCTAACGAGAATACTTACTATTAAATAAATCCTCGATAGACGTAAGATTTTAAATGAAAATATAAATTGAAAAATAAAATATAGCAAAAATGTTAGTAGGTACATACATAGGTACAAAATAATGAAGACCTCTTTTTGAAGAAAATATTCCTTTGCTTTTCATCTTTGAAAAGGGCATAGCTAAAGGGAAATAAAAATTATGACTCCGGAATAGTAAAGCAATTAAAAACGCCATAAAAATACTAAAAAAACTCCCTGTGGATAAAAAATAAAGCAATTCACTTGAAAATGTTGATCAACAACACTGTCGTTATATTTGAGGAGTATTTTAGCCGATTATGTTGCTCTTCTTCGATTATACGATGATTTTAATTTGGTGACAAAGCATAATATTAAATTTAAAATACAAAAGTTTTAAAACACAAACTCTTATAAGTTTCCGCATTTAAATATTAATATAATAATTATAGTGATTTGAATGAAGCAAAATAATATTATGTAACCAGTCTTCAACTAAAATAAACAACCGTATTCTGAAATAAGCAATATTGCTATTCTTGTAAGACAGTTATGATATAACATTGTAATGTCGCCAATTTTTATGTTTTAAATTTGACAGGTTTGAAATTAATGAATTCAATCAATTAGATAGCTCATTATTCATAATTCTGAATAACTTAACGTTTTTCACGTTGTAGAGCTTTCTGATTGATTGATTTCATTAATTTAAAGCCAGTCGAACATAAAACGTCATAATTGGCATTTCAATGTTATACAATAACTGTTAAGATACCAATAGCAATATTGGTTATTTCAGAATAGCAATATTGGTTATTTTAGAATAGGGCCAAAAATATATTATTTTGGTGATAAGAAATTATAACAAATAAGTAGTAAAATATCACACGTATATTTTTAGAAACTAAGTTATACATGTTGTGCTCTGATATCGTCGTCATCATCATCATCATTATCATCAGACATGATTGATGGTAATTTTTTGAAATTTTTTTATGTATATTCATTGTAAAAGACCATTAAAAAAATTATTTCTTTACTAACTTTCACTATTTTCTTATGACGATTATAACGTTTTCGATGATAACCCATAATTCGCAGTAATTTTAATAATTCTTAACTTAAGACTAAAGGCTTGAGGAACTGAGTGGAGATTAGAGTTGGGTGGGTATGTGGGCATGGTCATTAAGCGCAGAAGAAAGGACGTAATATAAGGTGTTTGAATATTGATTACATTTGTTACTTTTTATTGCTAAGTTTTCTAAAATATTTTGGTTAACTTGTTATGTTGAGTCATTCTAGCCGTGATAACTATAGTATCACGTATCGTGGCTATGGAAGGTACTGGAAATTAATTAAAATAATAATAATCAAATAAACTTACTAAACATGAATTTGATCAGAACACCGTCCTTAAATTTACGCTAAATTTCATAATTTGCACCAGCCACCTCTTCTGAACTACTGGTCTCTGATATCAGATACTGATCCATGCACATCTGATATAGGTTCACAATAGAAAACTTCTAGCTTGCCGATAGGTACACTTGTATTTTATCGCTGGTGGATTAGTGGATTATTCTTGTTGTCGCTTTGTCTATGACTTCCGCTGGTTTCACTTTCTATAACTGACTCACGCGCGTTGCGAGTGTTTGCTTCGCTTTTATACATCAATGTTGGTTTCGCGAATGATCTGTCTGTTCATTTCCTGATTTTGACCTGATATTTCTAGTAAGGTAGCTGATTCTAAAGATTCATGTGGACTGTTATAGAGACTTCGATAATCTATGTGTTTTTAGACTCATTAATCTTCATCGCTGTAGTCTGCACTCTGACTTTGGTTTCCCCCAACCCAAATGAGTTAATGTTTATAAATATTGTTTAATGATAAAAATAAAATTTCTTATCTAACATGTAATTTTTTAAATTTATATTTAAAAGTTTTATATCTTAAAAAAATTTTTGATCAAAAAATTACATTTTTATTCTAAACTTAAGGTATTTCTGATGTGCATAAATTATTTATATGGAAAACCTACTACATATTAACTTTATGTTTCATTTCAAGTTTCAAGATTCATCCATTTTTACGGTTTTCCAGTCATTTTCAAGTGCATTATGTAAAATTCGTGACATACTGACGTGGGAAAAAAATTCTTTGTTTAAATATAAAATCCGCGTCATCATCAACAAATCGACGATGAAAACGCCTCCACAAGTACAGTAGTCAAATGTCATTGTTTGTACGGTGCGTTGTCGCAAAAATCACAATAAACAATATTTAAACATATCATATTTTATTTTGCAACTTTTTTCAGCGCCAGCGCGGCGGAGTGATTTATATTTTAATTTAACCAAAGTATCAGACGTGCCAGAATATTCTGGAGCAAAAATCCAAATTGTAGCCGGGACGCTTCATGGTTGGTGCCGCGTTATATTTGTTTGCGGTTTATATTCCGAGCGGGTCCGCGGTTTTAATTGCCCACCCTGTGGCGGTTATGGGGTGCTTTTTTCCGTGCCGGGTGTCGGTTTTATTGAAAAAACGGACCCGTCTTTTTCCAACCCCCGGTGTACAATTTCGTTTATTTATTTTTCGCGACGCCGTGATTAGGTCAAATAATGAGGACCGCGGGACACAGCCAAAAAGGCAACAACTTCAACCACTTTTACAATATTTTTTCAGAACACATTCAATTCACAAATTCTCTCTGGTGACTGGGTAGAAAAGATTTTATATTATGTTTTCATGTTTATTATTATTTAAATAGTGTAAACTTCAATGTATACATAAACATAAGCTCTAATATAAACACAATATTCATCGATGTATTAACCAGAGGTGTGCAGTGAGAACAAGAAGCGTAATATTTTTCTGAGCATATATTATGAAAATAAACAGAAGTAAGAGGTATATCTCTTAAAATTTTTTTAACATTTTATAATATTCTGCCAGAAAAATATTTAATTTTTTTTCCAAATATATGTTTAAATAAAAGTCATTCTTGTTGTTCAAACTGCACGCTCCTATTAATTAGAATTTTAATATATCGGTCAAAGAATTAAATAATAGCAATTTATAAAAAAGTCGAAACAAGTCAAACTATTAAAAATAATTTATTCTACCTATATATTTTTTCAAGTGCTTCTATTTACTCGATTTTTTTATTATTGAAAAGTCGTAAAATATTGAGCTGATATGACATTTTACCTTTTTTTACAGTTAAATGAAACAGTGAACCCTGTTTAACACACCATGGCAAAATGGATTAAATGTTTTTTTCTTACTGATCGAATATTAATAATCATTATTTCAAATGATGCAAAACATGACCAACTGAAAACAAAAATAAAACAAACAAATAAGGCACTGGTAAATCTTAGACACCCCGCAATGCTCCCATTTCCTCAATTAGCTTAAATATACCGCCGTTTGCAAATAACTGTGCTTCAATCTTATGTTTCAATTTATATCTTAAGAGATACCAAAATAGCCTGACCTTAAAATATTAAATTATTCCCAAATACTTGCGTAATATTATCCTATCTATATAATAATATCAGCGCTGAAAACAGCCTTTACAATAGAAATCGGGGGAAAATGTCAAAAGTCCACTTCACGTTCAACGAAATGAATAAAGCTTAACCTCTGGAGCAGGTTTTTTTATTTGTAAGTATTTCTTAAAAGCAACCAAAGAAACTGGAGTTGGTTTGCGACAGCAAGGAGAACACAACATTTTTGGTAGTATCGAAATATAACAAAGTTTTTTTATTATTCTCATTTAATTTATTAAGATTACGCATTTCGTTTTTTAAAAGTAAAATCTCACCTCTTCCACATTTGTACATCTTCGCGTGCAACTCAACTGATGAGGCTCTTAGCAGGACCATCTTCTAGTATATGTTTAATCTGATCATGCCACGTCTTCCTCAGTCGCCCTCTCTTTCTGGCGCCGTCAACACTTGCGTAATATAACTTTCTTACGATTATTTCCTCATTTATTCACTCCAAACGCCCAAACCCTGGGCGATTTTCTTTTAATTCTATTAAATATGAAATGTGTGCAAGAAAACTTATTAATCACATTTGAGTATTATTTTCAAACTAATTAAAAAACGTCTACGCTATTATAAATAAGTCTATCTTGCTAGTCTGGAATTAAACCCGCAACAACTGGATCACTAGGTTAGTGTCTTACCCATTAGATCAACAAGCACGTCTAACAATTTTATCCAGCAACTTATAATTATACCAATTTTTGTTTCATTAAAGAAGAGGTACGCAATTTCTGTACATGGAATGAAAAGAGACAAGAAAAAAGAGTTATAAATTGAATTTCAGGCTAATTCTAGTACCTTCTTCTTCTTCTTCATCAGCCTTCATCTCTCTACTGCTGGATATAGGCCTCTTCCATATCCTTCCATCCTTCCTTGATATTTGCTTATTGTAGCCATTTCTTTCCCCGCACAGCGGCTATATCGTTGGCCCATCTCTTTTGAGGTCTGGAGGCCATCTTGTAGCATCCTGCCTTGCAATCGATCGAAAATTCTAGTATACTGTTAATAATTCGGAAGAATGTCATATTAAAAGGATATTAATTTAAAAACTCCAATCAAAAATATTGATGTCTTATTACACACGGCAACATCTGTACTGGTTTATGTAAAAGATACATTCTACCATCAGGTGGCGGTTGTTAAAATACAACTCATACTTTCCAAAAATTTTGCTGGATGTGGTAGTCAACCATGGGTGGAATTGGTGAACGTTACATTGTGTAAAGTTACACTTGAGCCAGATGTACGATAGGTCGTAAGCCCTATGATCTCCCAAAAAAAGACCTCTTTCCCATATAAAAATAGTTTCGTCTGTATAAGTCATCTAAAATATATAGAATATTTTCTAATGGAAATTTGAGAGTATATAAAAATTAACATTAAGTTCTCATGCTTCTAGATAAAAAAAATATGTTCAACGCATATGATATTTTTATGAATAACAGAAACCACGCAATGATGATCTTATTTTAAGAAACACGTGTTTGATTTCCTCTATCCACAAAGCTCGAAAACTGTAAATATAGTTTATATTATATTCGCTGCATTCTTAAATAATAAATTTAATTAGACTGATCAAAACAACCTACCATGCTTCTGAATTATTTTGACTACTCCAAAAATTTGTTTTGATTTATGACACTATAGTGCCCATATATATTTTGAGAGAAATCAACTGAAAAACATTGAAAATCACAGATTGAACCGAAAGGCAACGGCAGTTGGTACCCGTGTGTACCTGATGAATCTTTTGGACTGAATGCAAAGGAGAGCGTTTCGTCTTGTTTACAAACTGTTGTTACCACACAATTTTTAATTCTTTATTTAAGTTTTATTTATTATTGTTAACTTATATTATATTAAGGCTAATCTATATATTATTGTCACGGAACGTGGCTGGGGGAGGCAAATGAAAGCCGGTTTCACTTCACGTACCACCTAGACTTGCTTGACAATGTTCTCCGATGTTCCCAGAAATATAACAAATTCAAACAGAAATAAAAACAAATAAACACAGAACTCTCTTCTCTACACAGAAATTAAATGTTTTAAAGAAATATCACGAAAAACAAACAATAAAAGAGTACGTTAAAAATGAATAGAATTGAAAAACACTGTTTTTTTTCTTACTTTCTTTTAAAAAACTTTGGATCGATTTTTAACCCTTTTCCCGTGATCCAATCGAGCTGAAACTTTGCAAGCAGACTTGTGGCGACGATCAAGAAGATCTATCAAATTTTCGTTAAAAAAAAAAAAAATTAATTTTTAATGTTTTTTCATACAACTTTGTAAGTTGTATGAAGAGACTGCGACGCATCTGGTAACCACTAAACCTGATTATAGTATAATTTTGGATTTTCGGAATTTTTTTATTACTCTCTTTCGTAGGGTCGCCCGACCGAAGTCCAACGCGTAGGTTAAGCGCCAAACCAGTTTCTACTAGTAAATGAGAAAGGGAGTATAATAAAAACTTGGTTTTTATTGGTAAGTTTTTTCCATTATATATTTTATTTAAATGTAAGAACCTTTTTGAGATAACTCTCATTATCAATAACATATTTTCAACTAAATTAAAAACAATTGCAGACAGCAAACAAAGTGAAAACAACAAACGGCACATACTATTAAACAAAATTATAATCACCTATATATTATAATGTTTAGTTTTTAGTTTACCATAAAGAATGAGCGATGGTTCTGAAACCGGTGGTGTTACCAAAAATGTAGCAATTTAAACCAAGTGAATTTGCGTTAAATTTAATTTGCAGCGAATAACCACAAAGCTTTAGTGGATTACAATAGTATATTTAAAAATTGTTTTAAAAGAGAAACATTTTACAAAACACCGTATACTCTACCTGGCTCGACGAGACGTGCCTGCGCTACGTGTTTGTTTCGTCGGAGGCATGCGCCTTGGTGGGCGGGCGTGCCCTTTGTGATGCCGCGAGCCGACGGTACAGGGCGACATGCCCTGATTTAACGCAAAAGCCGAGCTCTGGTTTTACTTTGTGACTGCATACCAATATAACAACGTTTGATTTTACGTGCACTTCCGCGAGGTTTAGTGATCATTTTCCGGTGACTTAAAAATATACCGGTTTCCTTGAAAAAACATTGCTTTCAAAATACACCAACATTTTTTCAATTCATTTAATATTACTGCCTGGGGTATTTCTTGTGAAATATTTCACAGAATACTTGTCGTCGCTAATTATATAAGATAAAGATCACTGGCTGAGGCTGTCTGCTTCTGACATCGTCGGCGTTCAAGTTTTAAGCTGAATTAACAACCCCTTTGATATTAAATTGAAGGTGAATAAATTAACTAGTCTAGTAAATATAAATATACGTAGATATATACGCACATACATAAATATTTTACTGAATATAGTAAAAAGCTTATCTTTAACGCAAGAATAATTTATTCAACCATAGGGTTAAATTAAAAAATAAATAAGAAAATATACAATTTTATTTTTAAGGTGAAATTTTATTTTAAAATAATTTATGATAAAATATTTTAATAGGCACTAACTGATCGTATAGATTTCAAAAACATATTCTGAGATAATTATAGAAGTAGATAACTAAACAAGGGTGTTTTGACGTGAGTTCTGCTAAATTTATTCATGCAAATTAGAGACCTTCTTCTACTAACTAATAAATCTATAATGCCCATTTTTTTCTAATATAACTTGTTAGTAGTATAATAATGAATATTTGATATAAATAAATGAAACTTTAAGAAAAAATGGATATCACTACATATTTAGTTATGGCATTTAATCTTTTATCTACTTTAGAAAATGATTATTAGCTCGTTACAATACAAATTATCTTGCTTTAGCAATACATAAATTACCATTTGCGAAATTTTAATGGTGTAAATAAGAGTGGTGTACATAAGTAAAGATAATGGAAAACAAATATTAATTAAATAATCTTTATCTTAAGAAAAAGTCTATTTAAAATTCTAGCCGTAATTCGTCCTACAGCTAGATGTTTTATTTCCGACGTTTCTGTATCCAACTTATTATTTATATATAAAATGTTTATTTATTTAGAAAATAATTGTTGAAAATTCTTGTTTACAATACTTTCATAGTGCAGTTATTTTTGTGGATTTCAGAATAGTTCATTATATACAGTTAAAAAAATACAAAATATGTAGGTATATAAAGATATAGATATATGCCTATATATGCTTATTAAGTATATGTATAAATTTGGTCATAGCATAACCTTAGTTCATACCCACTGTAATATATCAAAATTGCTGAAATTTGATTTATTTAAGTGTAATAAAAATATTGATAGCCCAAATTGAAAGTAAATTTTTAAATTCAAAAGGTTAAAAGCCACCGTAATTAAATTACTTTTTCCTCGATGTCGACAGTTAATTTTCCATCGCTTCTTTTGCCGCAGCAGATGATGCGTCTAGTCAAGGATCACAATATTCAAATCCTGAAAAACCAAAACTTTTTTAACACTTACATTCACATTTTTCTTATATAGCAATCGTAGCCCTATTAAGTGAATAATAGCAAAACGAATTATTCAAAGACAAAATTAAAGTTAAAATACTCGTAGGAACGTAGAACTGGGCGGATAAAGGTATATAACATAATACATAACTAAATAAATAGAAGTTTGGATTTCAGGGTGAAGCATAGAAAGAGCTAAAAGCTGTGTATTAGAACTTTATTTTGGTAAAGGGTACTTTTGTACCATATAATTAGATTAAATAAATGAAGGTCAAAAATTAATATTTAAGTACATATATATATTTCACAAACATTTTTTTCGATGTGTAAGGTTAATGATCAAAAAATATATTTTTTCAATTTAATTAAGTTTTGTATTGTATTCAGATTTTGGATAAATAAAACTCAGCTTCTAATGAAGATTTTTTTCCTTAACAATTAACAGGAATATCAAACAAATCAAATATTTTCAATATAAATATACATTTTTCAGTTCGTTAAACGCATCCCTCAAAATTTTTGTGCAGCGAATACACCTTCATTTATTACATTTTTTGAAAAATTGTTTTATTAAATTTTTCTAATTCGTTTTTATGTAATTTTCTCGACTGATCAGCTAAAGATTTGCCCTTGATTTTTGAAAAAGGTAAATCTATTTTACCAAAACTATTTCTTTTGGGATACAAATTAGTTACGTATATAAATATATTCATAATAATGTTGTTTTAGCATTTTCTCACTTTATAGGATCTTGCAAAAGATGGGGCAATAAATTCCGTGATAATGTCATATTCGTGCGGATAAAAATTTTGCATAAAATTCTAGCATTTAAAAACCAATTTTATCTAAAAACAAATAGGGAAAATCTCTTTCATACATCAAAGTGACAAAATACTCAGCGATGTTAGAAACTTAATTCAAATCTTCTGGAGACAACATTCATAATTTTTATAAAAAGCATTTGCGTCGAAAGCTTTCCTATTTAACACCGCGATAAACTTATCAGTGATGATAAATGGTGAAGAATGAGTGAAGTATTTTTGGGATGAAATTGGGTTTCTATAATTGCTTGTCTTATTTAAAATCCCTTACACAAAATTCTGTCCTCTGGTGCTTTTTCTTAAGCAATCCATTTACTAATTAACCTGAAACGATCGCGTCCAATTACAGAATTTAAAATTCCCGTTAAAAATTTAATTCCAGCGCTGAGCGTGATCGTCCAAACGTCATTTCATCCGCCATTTTATGTCACAAATTTCTATAAGCCGGCGATGTCTCCGACGACATCTTGAAATGAGAAAAGGAGTCAAATTAAAAAACAGATGGCGTATTTCAAATGAAAAAAATTCTACATTAATGGCGTCTTTTGACAAACTCTTTTGTGAAATAATTTTGCCGACGCCTTGATATTATATTGACATCCTGTCTTCGAACGTCAATTCTAATGGTTTGAAACCTCTTTATTAAACTAGTTAAACGGTAAAATTTATTAATAAAATTAAATATTTTAAAGATATGTATAAATATAAACAAGTCATTCAAATTCTGTAGGATTCAACTGTATTGCAAATATAAAATATTCTTATCGTATTTAAATAAATTACATTTTCAAAAATCTATTTATCGAACAAATATAGTATACAGCCGAAAATTTCTATTGCCAAACAGCTTAAAGAATAATATTGTCATAACCGTATATACTTTTCCGACTAAGACATTCATTTTTAATTTGGATGCGGCCTTTGCATCTTGTTTTGCGTCTTTGCCAAACCCTATATATATTTATAGTAACTTTTTGGCGGTTCACGGAAAAGCGGCGGTAGCAACATGGGTAGAAAAGCCGATTTGGGTTTGCTAGCCCGGGGTTCAAGCCCCATTTCCAGCCGTTTAATTTTTTTAGTCGTGAATTTGAACGAAACTACGAACGTTACATGAAGTTACGGACTGATGAATAGACAGACAGACAAACAGACGGACGGGCAGACGGACAGACAATGAAATTATTGTGTTAGATTCATTAGTCACAGACCACTAAAATATAAATAGTTCCACGGTTGATTCCGATGCGTTTGACATATTTAAAAAAATTACTGCGATTCAGCCTGTAAAGCTATGAAAAGTTCAAACTTAAATACTCTTTAAAAATAAAATATCTATAAGTTGCGCATTATTACAGAAAGATTTTTATTTTTTACTTAAAGAGGCTTGACTAGGAACGAAATAATAAATAAAAAATTAGAAACAACGTCTATCGTAAAAAATATGTTTTTTTTTGTTTATTAGGGTGTTGAATTTTGCAAGAATGACAACTTGAACTGCATCATAAATGTGTCTTTAAATATATATGACGGGAAACATGCTTCCGCTATATCCCAGTCTATTTTATACTATTTTTTACTCTATTTTATACTCTGTGGTACATATACAATTAATACAAATATTTCTAATAAACCTTCGAAAAGATCTGGAGAATATTTGTAAAGCCAACCTTGGACCTGGATGGTCCGCAGTATCAAATGTGGATGAAATGAGATTGATGATTTTATAAATACTTCGTAAAAATAATTTTTCTACAAATAATATTATTCCTTATTCAAGCATTTCTCAACGTGTTTAAAGATTTATAAACTATCGAGTGGCCCAAAAATTATAAAAAAAATAATTTATATGCTTTTGGAGGCTTTTAAATTCCATTTGTCGCGCGTTAATTTAAGTTTTGTTATTCAAGCGAAAGAAGATAAATTACTATTATTTATTTTAGACTATCACAAATATTAGAATTGCTGGCCAATCTGGTCCAGGCATAGTGATTTATGCTAATTAGTGGAATTGCCAACTTCACGAATCATTACAAATTGTATTGCATTTGTGTCCATAATAAATCAAAAGTTTTTGTTGCCTGTTAGCCACAAACCTTATCTTTAACGAGCCCCCATGAAAAAGACCAATGGCACGAGGTAAAGAATATAGGCTGTATTAAACGCTGCCTTCTGAGCAAATTTTCATCAAAATGGACATTCGCATGACGATGGTAGAAGAGAAATGTTGCAAAAAAAAACTCTTTTTCATCATGGAATGAAAATTTTCCTATACTAGCTTCTAAATGTAATAGGTCCGCATTTTTTTTAAATTTTATCTCAGGAATACACATTTTTACTGGATACCCTTTACCTCATTGTTATTTTAGTGATTGAATTAATAAAAAAATTAGCATTCTGTGTATAATATTACCACAAGCGGCAAATTAGTTAACTTGCAACGCAAATATTTGACTGAATGTGGTAAACAGAGTGGTTCAATTATAAATATCTTACGTGACATCAGTCATGCGTAGCAGTTAAGGTACACACTGAAAAATTATACGCTTTTTCCGGTATCTTTTCCACGTTAAAGGAACCTAGTACCGTTAAAAAAAATTCTAACAGACCTATTCAATTGAAAACTATTTAATTAAAAACTACAAAAAAAAGTGTTTGAAAACAATATGGGTCTAGACTGGCTCATGCGGAGACAGCGCTAGACGAGGAATATGGCAGCATCTTTATAGTCTTTGAGCCCCCGCCCCATCTAGGACATGGGGATGAAGATGATGATGATGAAAACTATTTAATTGAAAACCGGTTACCGTAGTAAACACCGTGAGAAATATTGTCAATTGCCAGAATAAATATTTAATTTGATTATGGTAACAAAATATATTATATGCACAATAAATCTATACTAATATATAATAAGGTAAAGTTAGTAAGTTTGTATGTAGAAGGTAATCTCCATAATTACTCATTCAATTTCAAAATTTCTTTCCCCAATATTTCAAACGGACTTTTAGGGTAGTTATAGTCTATATATTATCCCGTTTAAATAAAAGGGTTTTTTGTGGTGACCGATTTTACAACGAAGTTCGATGAAAAAATGGTCGAGCGATGCGTTTTATATAAACGCTGCCTTAAAAGTAAGACGTATTTTAAAACTTTCCAAAGTAAGTTATAAAAATCAAAAAGTCCTATAAAAAGTCCACGACAACATATATTTATATGTTAAGGTTAAATACACAAATTGATAAAATATGACTAAAAATCTACGCGCGCAAAGCTGAGGGGGGAAACTAGAACTATATAAAACGTATACTTTTTGCAGCATTTTATCAGTATTTTTTAAAATAGTAATTTGCATATTTTAATACTGTAATGAGATGCTAAAAAAAAAATTATAAACTACTATCTTAAACTTTCATGAAACATCTACAAACGACCGGAATAGCCAAGAAGAAACAAAAACCTTCTCCTAAAAATTAGAAGAATCAAAGAGGTTCGATAATCCATTTTTTTGGTATAAATACGGAACTATACGCGGCGCAAGAATAGTAATCATATTTTGACAGTTTGTTCGGTGCGAAATCAGCCACGAACCGCGAGGCCAGAGTGATCAGTCGTGAGGTAAATAATAAAGCGAAATAATCGAGCGAAGTACCTAATTGGCGAAATAAATCAGAGCAACTTCTGTGTGCGAGAATTGAATATTCAACGAGCGATAAACACGTGTAATCCAGCGATAATAAAGAATTCGTATACGAGTGATATATTGTGAATTTTTTAAGCTAAATTCGTAACTTTTGCATTGAACAATTAATTAATTACTAATTAATAAATCTCCAATTAATTTCTAGCCTTTTTCATTCATTCCTCCCTAGCCACGACATGAGACAATACTCATACAAAATGTCATATAACCATATACGTTTAAAATACTAGTCTAAAATACCGAAATGTTAGTCTAAAATAATACTAACTCTCTTAGGATGAAACTCGAACTCCTAACCGCTTGATCGCTAGACGAGTATTTTACCACTGGATCAATATGCGTTTTGCATCAAAATATACCGGGCCACCAATTTTTCTTTATATATATATTTGAATTTCATTGTATTCTCTAAGCTCATTTAAACATTTTTTTATTTACGCTTCAACGGCCCAATTACAGAAGGCCAGCACATCACAAAACACCCAAAAAATCCTTCCGCCACCGACTGCAAGAATCTGGTAAATTTCTTCTCTATGTGTTTATTACAATTTTCCTTGCGTCCAATTTTAACTCAATAATATTTTTGAATAGTCCCCGTTTTAAAAAAAAGATTCTGTCTGGGTAACAAACTAAGATATTTAGAAAATTAATAAATTAAATTAATTAATGTATATTATAGATGTCTCACAGAGACGAAACTGTATTTTTTTTATTGAGGGAGAGTAGGTTTAGAAGTCTTTATGAGTGTACATAGGACTTACGACCTATCGTACAGTTGGCTTAAGTGATCACTTTACACATATGTAACGTTCGTTTCGTTTCTGTGAGACATCTATAAAATACATTAATTGATTATTGATGTCCCTGTGACAACAATCCAGTTCTGTTCTGAAAAATTTAGACATACTCAAAATATTCTTAATGAAATTAAATTTTATAAAAAGAGTAAATTAAAAAAAAATCAAAACAAAAAATTACCATATAACTTGAGTGTCAAAAATTTAAATTTCTTATTTTTTCGTTATTACTGTTTCAAATTGTTCATCGTCGCAAAGCATACTAATTATCTACTATTCATCTCTTTCCAGTCTATAGATTTCGCCTCTGTCTCGGTCGTATTAACGTAATAAATTATGCAAATTTGTAAATACAGACCAAAATTCTATTATCTTTAGATTCACAGTAGCATAATATCTCCTGAAGAAATTCAGAAAATCGTTAAACCGGAAGTTGTTGGATGAAATTCCTTGAAGCGATGTAAAAAGACAAGAAAATAACATTATATCTAATTAAATTTTTTACTGATGAAGAAATCTTGACAATTTCCTGGTATGCAGATCACGAAAATGATACTGAGAGTAAATTAATGTCCTAAAATAACTGATAAATCTCACTTCTACAGATAAAATAAGAGAAATTTATTATTTTGTATTGGCAATACAGTTATGCTTAGTCTTATAATTGTTTTCACTGACTAATGAAAAAATAACAAGTTGTTAATTTTTGCAGGAAATCTTACTGTTTTCTCATTTTTAAATGATTTAAAAAAATAGTTTTGCTATACTAAGCTGTGTTAGTTATCAAACTTGGATATCAAAGAACCTACTAGTTTTATTACTTATTAGTTCTTCTCAAATGTCAATTTGTTACATACTTTTTTTGTATTTTAATGAGTTTTTCTGACTTTTCAACTGCCAAAAATTTTCAAAAACTTGTAAAAAAGTATTAGTAATATATATTGCAAAAACATGTCAGTTTAACATATAAATTAAAGAAATTGTTTTAATATTTAAACAAGTTTCGACTTACGGTTGGTTTAAATAAAATTTAATTTTATGTCGGTGTATTAAAATGGAAACATGAAAATACACCATTTTGTTAGTAAATAAAAACACTTTTTAATATTTTACGACACTTTTTGTTTTTGACCATACCGGTTTTAGGCTATCATAATCACCTTCGCAGAGTGGAGTTAATTTAAGGCATTTAGTACAGTTCAAAAAAATTTTATAAATGCCCTAGATTAAGAGAATAATGTACCAGTCTGAAGAATTAACTTATATGTATGTAATAGTAAAAAAGTAAAATAAAAATAAATATTCCATTTATTTTTGAAATAAAAGATAATTAGTAACAGAATGTTAGTAAACTTAATAAAAACCACTACCAGGTTTAGTCAGGACCAACACTACACTACTATATTCACAACACTAAACACTCCAACCATAGTATTGTTAAACTATCACCGAATATTGATCTCATGCGTGTTAATCTTGTCAGAGACAAGCAGCAGTGCATTTCAGTATTTTTTTTTACGAAAATGTGGGTTTTTATTATTCATTTATATTATATAATTCATTTATATCAGAATGTATAGGTACTTTAAGCTGAAATTTTTTAAGGGCAATAAGACAGAACTTTTTTATTATATAAAAGTACTAAACTGGATATTATTTATAATATTTAATAAAATATAAGCATTAATAGACAGGCCGCGGCCAAAAAATTGTTTTTAGTGTCCTAGGCGGCGCTAATTTTTAATGAATATTTATATGTACGCATAATATGTTATTTTATATGTATAAATTATACTTCATTATCTAGAATTCTTATTAAGAAAATCAAGAAATATTCAATATTTAAAAAGTTCTAATGTTTTAAATTTGCAAGAAAATTTTACGTTTTTTATTGATTTTATAACGCTTTTTATTTATATAAAGAGATGATTTTAAATGCTATTTTGTATTTATTTAAGTATTTTGAGGCTTTACTCACTCAATAAACGTAAGTTTTTTTTACAAAAATACCTCAATTATTATTTAAAAATAAAAATTCCAAAGTATGCGCAAATAAATGACGCCGCTGCCAACGGAATTCTGTTTTATAATTACGGAATTCTGTTTATAATTATTGACACATTTGAATTTTTATTTTAAAATTTGAATTGAGGTGTTTTTATTAAAAAAACTAAGTGATTTAAGCCTCAAAATACTGGAATAAATAGAATATACTGTTTAAAATCATCTCTTTATATAAATAAAAAGCATTTTAAAATCAACAAAAAACGTAAAAATTTCTTGCCAATTTAAAACATTATAACTTTATTAATATTGAATATTTCTTATTTTCCTTAGTGAAAATTCTAGATAATGAAGTATACTTTGTATTTTTAAAAAAACACATTACGCGAACATATAAATATTCATAATAAATTAGCGCCGCCTAGGACACTAAAAACGATTTTTTGGCCGCGGCCTGTTGATTAATGCTTATATTTTATTAATTATTATTAATAATGTCCAGTTTATTACTTTTACATAATAACAAAGGTTCTATCTAAGTTATTGCCCTAATAAAATTGCAGTTTAGGGTATACATTCTGATATAAATGAATAATAAAAACCCAAATGTTCCTAAAAAAACACCGAAATATGTCCAGCCTTAACTGTTGAAATTTCACCCAAAATGTTAAAAATATTTTACATTCAAAATTGAATGAAGAAAACTCCCCCTGAGTTTTACTACTGTTTTTTTTTTAAATAGAGATAAGAACACGGAAAACGCTTGTTCTATGAAAATAGGACTAACTTAATAATCTGGAGTGAGGTTCGAACCCGCGACCTTTGGATTACGAGGCAAATGTCCTAACCAGAAGACCAACAAGCTACTCAAAGTTACAAGAGTTACAAGTTTAGGTACTACTTGTTACAAGACAGCCCGTATAAATATATTATGCTGCGTAAATACTTTCCATATATTATTATTACTTTGGCTCCACTGGAGGCGAGTTGGAACATTTACTAAATAAAAATGTTTCACCATATTACCTTCTGATGGATGAAGATTTATACAGAACGGTCTCACTGTTAATCCTCGATATACGTCCGTAATTGCCAGGACGTAAGGTAACTCCCGGCAGGTTGAAATCCACTCTGCCAGACATCAGACGATATTTTTACCGCCATTAATTTTACGGCGGCAATATTTTCGCAGTTCGAATTTGGAACGGGCGACCCTTCCGTCTGTCAGTTTCCGACCAATGAGGGGTGTCGCTGAGAGGTTTCGCCTTAAAACGTCGGCGGAAGGTACTTGTCGAAATACAGTCCCAATTTTTCATTTAATTTGTAACAAGATACGAATGTTGGTGGGATGTGACAAATTAGATTGTAAGCTCACCCTGCAGGCAAACTTATATTGTACAAAAGAATATAAAAAAATTCCACAAAAAATATTTTCTATTTATGAGTAGGTACTTATATTTCTTATGAAACACCATTTTGATGTAAGAAAATTATCATAATTATTTAGTCCCACACATAATGTTGCGGGGGCTAAAACATGATTTCACTTATACATATTGCATTCCATCTAATCATTTAATAGTTTTTACAGTAAAATTTTTGCACTCCTGTTTAAACCTTCTTATATTCACCGTGTTTTGAATTTTTTTTTGGCAGGCTATCAAAGTTTTTCAGACCTTTGTACATCATACAATTTTGTGAGGTGTTTTTTTTTCTTCGGTAGTCTTTTGTTGTCGCTTCCTCTTGTATTGTAAGAATGAAAATCTCTGTTCAGCTTCATCCTGTCATCAAAGTATTTGAGTACTAATCCGTGTTTAATTGTTAATATTTGCACCAATACATTATACTTTATTATTTGATTTACTGTTTCTATTCCTAGGGCATTCAACATTTTTGTAATTTTGTTTCTTCTGTACACTTCAATATTATGCGCATCGCACTGTTTTGTACTATTTGAAGTTGCTTTAACATTATTTTGTTACATATAAATAATATACTGGAACAATAATCTTTGTGCGGGAGAATCACAGTATTGTATTGGAACTGTTTTTGCGATTTTTTTCACAACATATTCAGTATTTTTTGTAAATGTTAGTTTTGACACCTATGTATTTTATACTATCTACGTTTTCTAATATTTCATTTTCTAGTTTCACATTATATTTTTTTAAATAAATATATATAAAAAAATATAAAATTATAGAAATACAGCAGCCGCCAGACGTATGTTATAGTATCAAACCTATAAACGATAAAAACTAAAGTAGATAATAAAAATTGGATATAATGACATTTGAGTTCGGGGCATTTTGGCAGATAACAGGTAATACAGGTACATGTCCGGCGGTCGCTGGCTCTTAGTCTATAATAAATATACAACATCCACGCTGATCGATTCACCTAAATATTTGTCAAAAAATGGCACAATTACAAAAAAGTACAATATTGCGCAAGAAATAATTCTCTGAGTAAATTTCGAGCTTTGTATGTGAATATAGTTCTACTAATTTCTCTAGGATCAATTTTTTTTTATTATTATTATTACATTAACTTTTGTTGTTGTTTTATAACAAATTTATATTTGTTAGATGACAAACTAACAAACTTTGCATAAAGCAGATTTAGCATCGACTGTTTTCGATACAATAGCGTCTTCATTATTTGCTGTCGTCCTGATACATGTAAAGCGTTATCGATACCGATTGATATTAAATAAAATTATAGAAAATAGATAACGTTGCTATTTTTTCTCTATTAATGTATTTTTTTAAATATCTTAACAGAAATTTTGAAATACTGTATTTTTGTTGTAAAATTTTGCTCGTAAACGTACTGATATGAAGGATATCTTAGATAAATACAAAAAATCTGTCACTACTCCAGGAAATTACTCTGGAATCTATGGGACCTACATCTTAATGGAAATAAGTTTTAAAAGCAATTTCCACCTCAGTTTTCCTTTTTGCATACATGTATAAATAAATATTTCACATTAAATATGGATATATCTGGGTTTGCAACCAAAAAGTGGACATTACTGCTTTTTTTTGCTATTTACATATTTGGATATCGCTGTATCTTTGGGGGTTGATTGGTTCATGTGGATATTGCTGCCTTTGGTTTTGATAGTGATTTGGAAACATGACTGAAAGGGATAGGGCTTTATTTTCTATGAAATCTCGAATTGAGTACATTCTAAATTAGCAGTCCTCGGTGACTGCATTCAAAGCATTTTTTTTCAACTTTTTTATATAGCTGCCTTTGCTTCTATACTCCTTGTATGAGATAACTAATGCACAAATTTTTCAGTAAAGTTTTATTGAAATCGGATAAAAACAATATAAATAATCATATCCATATTCTATCCGTTATCTCTTATGCATTTTTATTGGGGTAGTTGCATTGAATTTGCGTCACGAGACACTACGATAAGTATTACTTCTACTCAAAGTTGTCCACCTGTTTCCCTTACTTTGGTGCAATACTTAATTAAAAGAAAGAGGAATCTGTCACACAAAGTAAGACTAGTGATTCATAATGAATTTCTGGTCTTAAATCTTAATATATGGATGTGATGCTTGGAGTTGGTAAAAAATAATGAATGTAGACCAAATTTGGTGGGTCACTTTGCAAATGCAAGTGACGAGTGAACATATCTAGAATAAAAAAGGTGTCGTTGAGATAGTTTTGTCATGTAGAATGAATAAACAAGGAGTGGACAGTAATGAAAATATATAAGGAAATAGTTACTATCCGCGAAAAACCTGTCATGATCAGATAAAACAATCAAGGAAAATAGCTCTGTTTAAAGTCTTGACAACCAAAGAACATGCATGAAAAGATGTATAAATGACAGTCGGTTTGTTAAAAAATAAAAATAGAGATAATAAAAATAAAAGATGTTCAAAATCTATTTGTAATTGAAAAAATATTTTTTTAAATAATAAAAACGAAACATATAAATAATAAATAAATATTATAGAACGGTTTTTTGGGGTTGCGTATACGCCTATGTAATATATGGTCATCAAATATGGAGTCTATCAGAGAAAATGACATTTAGAATCCAGACTAACGAAATAAGATATCTTAGGGGAGAAAGATAGGAGGGGAGAATCCTCAGTTGGAATAACATTAATGGACCGAGTGAAAAGTATCACGATAAAGGAGACCCTAAGCATGGAGCCCTTACTTCTTACTAATAGAAAGATCTCAATAAAGTTATTTTGACACGTCTTACTAATGCCAGAGGAAGAAATACTTATCCGAAATAAAGGCTGCAGTTGGTTGTCCCAGAATAAATTATGATTAAAGTATTAAAATTTACAGAGATATAAATTAAATAAGACCCGTTTTTTAGGAAAAAGGGTTGGGTCACAATGTAAGAATGTCCCTTCTATATATTTAAGACACATTACTTTGACTTTATTTACTTTGACCTTTTTATAATTGTTTTAATAATCACAAGTTTGTAGTATTTTTTAAAGGAGTTAAGAACCAGCGGTGGCACCAGGTTGTGAAGCAAGAAATTTTCGTTGGATCATGTCTAAATTTTTGATGGTCTGTAGTTGCTATATATACATTTTTTTTTTTTCACGGGTGTTAGAAATGTTAGTATTAATTTCTTTGGGGATAACCCGCGTCAAAATCTGGTCCTCAAAAGGACCATTCGTCAACCGACGTTTCGCCTGAATCACAGCAGGCATCTTCAGGGTGTCTTGTTAATAAATTTCCGTCACAAGGGGCAGTGCGAGCACGTCCGTTCGTATCGGAAGCTTATTACCAAGTGAGGTCTGGTAAGTCAAAATCTAAATTTGGGTACTTATTATCCTTAAGGGTTTTTGGGAATTTCGTATTAAATATTGGGTGTTCCCGGCCGTTTTTGGCCTTAAGGGCGTTTGTCTGGCTCCTTGTGATGCGCTTTGTACTCGATGTTGCTCCAATTGTGTCGGTGGTTATATTTAATTGATTTTTGCACGTTAATATATTATTTTTACTATGAAATCTAATGTTGATTAAAATGTTTTTCCATGCCGTTGGGAGACGTATACCATCATCTCTATTGTTGATAATATTTATTATTTTATATATCTCTATAGCTTCTCTAAATATCCTTACAGATTCATTTTGGACGTTCGCTATTATTCGTGTATTATTAAAGTCTATGCTGTGGCCTTCTTCGAGCGTGTGTTGGACAAGCGACGATGTTAGTCATAATTTAGTCAGATTTTTTGTTGGTCATATCAACTCTATGCACAGCAACCCTAGCAGATATCTTTCTGTTGCTTTTTCCAAAATATGTCTTGTCGCACGATCCACATGGTATTTCGTATAGATACGCCATGGGACTCTAGGTGTATTTTGTCTTTTACACTGCGTAGAAGGCTAGATATTTTGTTTTCGGTCCTAAATATCGTTCTTATGTTATATTTTCTAAGAAGACGGCTGAGTTTATCTGTTGTTCCTCTAAAAAAGCTGTTGATAAAGGTTTTTCCGTAATATCTTTAACTGTTCTAAACAAATAGTTAACAAAGTAGTTAAACGCCAGTCGGACATTGAAAATAGAAATAAAACATTTTGACGCGGGTTACCCCCAAAGAAATTAATACTAACATAATATATATATATATATATATATATATATTATATATATATATATATATATATATATATATAGTAAGTAGATGAAATGGGCATTGATTGATCAAAAAATATTTTAACGATCCAAGAAAAAAAATATGGAAGCGACTCCCAACCCTTCTAGAATAAAGGGATGGAAATAATTACCAAGATAAATTTATAAGTAGGTACAGCATGTATAAGTTTGATGCATAATTATCCGCCGTTCTTTCTACGTTTTTTTTATTTGACGCTAATTGATATGTGTCATAATATAATTCTGTAATATAATTAAAAAAATAACATGCACATCAAAAACCATACACAATACATATCACATACATATATGCGACAATATTTTGTGCCACTGGGAGACTAGGTGAACAGCTGCGAAACGATTCGAGAAAAAGGATGCCAAGAGTTGTTTGTTCGCTTCAAAACTGGTGATACTAGCTAAGATGATAAGTAAGACAAGAGAAGATTTTTCGTTGACGTAAGTTCCACTGGCGAAGAACCGAACAGGCGCCGAAGCGAGCGTTCCGCTAGCGGATCGACCGATGATCCGCTCAGTGTAATCGATAAGCGTATCGTAAAAAAATGTAGCGGCGTTCGGCAACGGAAGATATGCCTAGTTTGGCGCCGGCCTTAGTCGCGAGAAACTAAGGCTCTCGCGAGTGTCTCGAGGTCGACAGTATCTGTGATTTTGATATTTTGATTATTTTAAAAATGATACAGTCAATATATTGAAAAGGTATTTTATAGGCTGGGTATGCAGGTGACAATTTTTTATATTATGTTAGTGAATATTTCTAGTAACTGGAATTTTCTTAAAGATTTTGACATAAAAGATATTGCTGCGAAAAAAAAGAAAATTTAAAAAAATAATTTTATTATTTAAATGTATCTACTTATATTTTATTAATTACGCCTAAATATTTCAGAAAAACCTTTCCATCGATAGGGTGTTTTATAAATGTCAAAATAGAATTTTTATGACTTGGCCTTCTGGTGATTGTTAAACAGGATGAAAATTGCACCACTAGGTTACTGGAAACTTTTCGCTCTGGGAATCGACCGACTTCCAAGCAAATTAAAAACAGTATTTGACGTTGATGATGACTACGCCCCCAAATTATAATTTTTAAAAACATTTTTTTTTTTGATTATGCTACTTAATTTATGATCAATTTTAAAAAAACGTTGGATAAATCTGTGGGCGAAAGAAACAACCGAATAAGTCGATACAATTGAGTTTTGAGTAAAGTATGCAAAGTTGTTTTTTAGATACATATCTAGCAAGGAACAATTAGATAAGAAAAAAATAAAGTAAATTAGCGGTAAAAATAAATAAAAAAGCGTCTGTTTTTTTTTTTTGAAAAGGACAAATGACATGATCAATTATTTGAAAAATTTGGCAAGAAACAATGATATTTGTCAACTTGGTTCAACGCGTGGTTTTTGTGCAAAAACAAAACTACTGGTGCAAAAATTAGATAAAAATACCAAAAGCTTTAAGAGATATTTCATAAACAAACGAAATTCCCAAATTTCATTTTGGCTCTTATGCAAACTTGCATTTTTTACTCATTCGGTTGTTCCTTTCGCCCACAAAAATATGCATCAATCTATTATATAAAAAAAAATTCTAAAAATGACCTTCTAAAAAAATTCTAATGATTCACACGAGTGTCCAAGTCAGCATGTACACAATAAAATAAATTTCTCATCACTCAACAAAAAACATGCATGTTACAACATATACAGATTTTGAAACAATGCATTCTAAAGAAGGCAGAAAGCGGCCACGTCGTTTAAAATAAAACTCAGAACAAAATGCATTTTAAAAACTGTCAACGTATCTCGATTCAATCTACAGGCTTAATCAAAGTAAAGCAACGTTTTGGGAGGTTGCTTTTTTCTTCTGAAACACCCTGTACGGAGCGTGACTGCGGCGTTCCGGCGCCACGAACGTGACGTCATTACCCTGGTCTAGTAGATAAACGGTAACACCATACACGCGAGTCTTACACCCTTGTAGTATGATTGATATCTAACATTCCAGAATGATGAAAACTCTTCACCTCCCTACTGATCACGACATTAATGCTGAATAACAAACGCTTGTATGTACATACGTTCTTGCATTACCATTCTTTTCTGGTACAGTCAATTCAAATTTTACATGTATAATTAGAATTGATTATACTGCTTAACACAGTAGTGAATACATGTGGGAATTTTGGGTTATAACTTAATACAATTAAAACAAAATACATGCACATTAGCAAAAATTAGTAAAAAACTTTATGTTGCTAAAATGATTAGTCAGAAAAGGGAGGATTGCAGAATTTTGATGACTAGACCTTCTGGTGGTTGTAGAATAAAACGAAAGTTGCACCACTAGGACACTGGACACTTTTCGCCCTCGGAATCTACTGACTTCCAAGCAAATGGGAAGCAGTAATTTAAGTTGATTATGACTGCGCTCCCGAACTATAATTTCAAAAAAAATAATTCAAAAATAGCGAATAATAATAGAGCTAAATGAGAGTAGATTCAAAGATGGGATCTTCTTCTTCTTCCTTGCACTGTCCAAACTCATTGCCTAGGTAGACTGTTGGGATCAGCTCTTCTGTTCCCAGGCTTCTCAAGGTATCTTCTTTGGTTCTTGCCGTTTTTCTGTAGTATTTTGGAACACTGAGTCACCAAGAGTACTTTGGTCTTCCTCTGGATTTCTGTCGATGAAGCTCCATAGACATCGCCTGCTTCACCATGCGGTCTGGTGGTCTCCGTCTTATGTGCCCATCCAACTCAACTGTCATTCCTCCAGCTTACTATTTATGTCTGTGACACACCCAGGCTGCCACAAATGCGTGAATCTTAAACCCTATATTTTAGTGTTACTCCTGCCAAACATCTAAGTATTCGCATTTCTGCTGTTTCGAGTTGCCTAGAGTAGGAATTGTACACAGTCCAAATCTTAATCCAAATTTAGATCCAAAATGCATTTAGAGCCTTACATTATCGGAGTAAGCGTCTATTTCACATGTTAGTGGTGGCTCACAAGTGGCGGGTGTGACAAATTAACGTATTCGGGTACTAGTCGCATACACCATGTATCTAATGGTATCCAAGCTCATTAGTTTAATCCGATAATAGACCATAATGGGTAATGATAGCGGATGTAGCCCTAGCTAGTAGGATCACTCTGGTTCCACGTCTGAGGACCATCGGTGGATAAAAAGATCAAACAGAAAATGAAAAATGGGATCCTCAAATGCCGCATGAAGCAAGCAACTGGTTCAAACTTTATCCGCATGAAAAAGATGTTCTGCAATCGTGATTTCAATCTCAGATTACAAATAGGAATGGTCAGATGCTACAAGATCATGATATTATTTTATGTAATGGAGTCATAAATGCTTACCGGTGAAGTGATAAGGCGATTTGAATCATTTGAGATGTACATCTACAGAATAATACTGAAAATAAGCTAGATGGACAGAGTTACAAATGCAGAAATTTTATTATAATTTTTGTATCTTCACAACAGTTTTCAAATAAGCTGTAGCAAAGAAACTCGACATCTTATGGTGATGCATTCCGCCGACATATAATGAAAGGACCCGACAAGATCGAGAGCGGGTTCGGAGTTCATGCCGATCCAAAATTTCACCATTCTTGCCTCTACCGCCGTACCAACACAGCGCGCGTACCTAGGTTATCATTTAATCGAAAAAAAAATATGTAACACAAAAATATTGTGAATATAAAAACTGGTCTAAAAAGACTTAAAAATTAACATCTTTTTCAGGCGTATTCTATTAAATATGTTAATAATTCGGATGAATGTCATATACACGTTAAAAAAATATTGCTTCACACTCCAGTCAAAAGTAGATATCTCATCTATATATGTATAAACTGATTCATAGGGATGGCAAATTTAAACCATAATTGCGTTAGCATAAGTCAAAGTGAAACTGTTACATACATAGAAAACATATAACGTACAACTTTTAAAAAATTGAAAGATGGGGTGGTCTTTCATGGGTGGAATCAGTGAACATCACATTGTGTAAAGTGATCAATAAAACCAGCCACACGATAGGTCGTAAGCTCTATAATCCTTTAAAAACTTCCATACCTACTTTCGAATATGAGTAGCTTCATTTGTGTAAGGCATCAACAATATAATATCTTCATTTAATCGAAACATATACATTAGCTTCAATGAACCCAGTGAAAAAAACATTTTTATCTCAATTACTTGCTTACCATCCTTACACAACGCTTATTTATATTCATCGCGAGATTTCACAAAATGCTGAAAAAGCCATGTATCACATGGCAGAAGCTTCATCAACCTTCATCAAACTCCTATAAACTGATGAAAAATTATTTTCCAATGTCTAAAAAAAATTATTAGAATAATTTTATAGATTCAAATATAATTGTACAGATTCGAAATGCAATTTATTTTTAAAAAATTCTGTACATTTACTGCATATTAGATATTTTACGAGTACTCGTTACGTACAGCCTGTGGTTAATCATATATATTACGTATGCTTTTCAGAAGTCGTACGTTGGGTTTATTTCGTGCCAGCTTAAATAGAAAACTAAACAATGTTGCACCGAATTCAGGAAGTCGGGGAGATGAGTAACCAGACACTTGTGGCAACATCCTCAAACATATATTATTTCGTATTTAGGTTCATTGTTTCTCCAAGTGGTCGACGTGATGCAGTGATGTACACGCAACGAATACTTGCTACAGAATATAAACAAATAAGAAAATTTCGTAACGAAATAATTTTAAGTAGCTTGTTGGTCGAGAAGTTAAGTCATTGACTTAATGATTTAGTTTAGTATCGGGAGTTCATGCCTCAACCAAGAAACCATCTAGTTAGTCCTATTTTCAAACCATAGCGTTATTTGAAAATATTTTAATTTTATGACTCTCGCTAATCTGGTTTTATGTGTTTTTGGTGTTAATTATGAAACTATATATCTTCCAAAATTTGTGAAAACTCTCGTGTTTTGAGAAAAAAATTCTCTAGTTATTTGGCAAAAATTTCTAAATACATATTTCAAAATCATGATAGTTAGGCAGTATCCTTTAACTTTATTACCTTATAATTTATGCTGTTAAATTTTAATGAAGGTCTATGTAATATAGTATTATAATAGGCTAAGTCACTCTTCCGGTATTATCAGAGCGCTTGGCGCGTCTACCTTCGTGTTCAAGTTATGCTGAAAAATCTTAAAAGAGAGAAAAAACATGTTACCTCTATATATTTGTTGTAGTATTTAAGTTTGGAACTTCACTGTCGATAAGAGATTGTTTCTCCCGAAACTTGAGTAATGAAAAAACATTAAATATTATTAAGCTCACGTAGAGGTAAAATGTTTTATATTATATAATCAGGTATATCTACAACGTAAACGTCAAATCCATCAACAATTATAATATTGCGTTTATCTATTTAAAATTATCATATTCTATTTTTTTTCACTCTACGTTTACAAAATGTTCAACATTGTTTTTTTGAGAAAAAATAAGATAAAATAATTTTAGCCTGTTTCAAATAAGTAAACATCTACTAAATACAAACATTTGAAGCAACTTTTAAATAAATTATTATTATTTTTCATTGTTAACTTTTATATTTTCTGTTAGTTACCCATACATACGATAGTGGGAACGAGGTGCTGGCTTGTTAATTCATTTGATAAATTCATTTAAATTGAGAGAAATGTTTTATGTATGTCTAATGATCAAAAACATAAATACGTATGATTTGTAAACATAAATAGCTGTTTTTATTATATATACTGCTTTCAAAATGGTTGAGCGCATGAAATAAAAATTGAGATTTCGTTTTTCAAACGCAAATTCATCATTACCGTTGCATCAAAAGCGCGAAAAATCACCGATTTATGGAATTTTTCGATCAAATGCTTGACTTTAAACCGTTTTCATTTATGGTTTGAGTATCTTTGGTTGAAACATTGGTGGTTTGTAATTTTTAAAAATCATGCCTCAAAATTTTAAAATAAAATGGCGTGCACTATTGCCACCAATATTTATAATTAATGATTCCACATTCAAACAAAATATATGTTCTTCACAGAATTGAATTCTTAAGAAAATAAATTTCAGAAAAATTGCAAAAATATCATAAATAACCCATAAATTTAGTCACATGTATTATTCTTAATATATTGACAATAATTTCTGATATGTGATATTTGTTAGAGCCAAAATCATATTTATAAATATGCCTAGCAGCTGTAATATAATTCCGTACCTTATTTATAGACATAAAATAATGTATAATATAATAAAATAAGGAAAATCATCACATTGAAAATGTTCCTTTTTTACTTCCTTTCTTTTAACTCGTGGCGTCTGCTTGCTTCCCGGCTTGCCGTCAACAAAAACTTTGGATCAATTTTTGACCCTTTTTCCATCATCCAATTGAGCTGAAACTTGGCAAGTAGACTCGTGGCGACGATCAAAAAAAAAAAATTATAGTATAATTTCGGATTTTTAGAAATTTTATTGGTTTTTTCAAATTGAAATCATTAGAAAAGTTTAATTAGCAACGGATGCCCGATAACGTTGCGGAATATTTTCTAAATTTGAATTACTCCGTCGGTATACATAATAGGTACTTCACTACGAATGTCGAAAATCTAAATTAACTGACAAATGTTTTTGGAATTTAATCTTCAAAGCATGAAGTATCTTATCAAAGCTCAAAAAATCTGACATTTTAGAAATATATTAAATTACTGTAAGTTAAGTGTCATGTTATATGTTTTAATTCGTCTTTACTTGTTGTTATATTTTACAAAGAAAGGGAGTATAATAAAAACTTGGTTTTTATGGGTTACTTTTTTTAAACCTCAGATAGTTTGAAAGCAATGGAATGTAGATAGGTACCTTCTTTAAGGTTTTTAGATTGTTTGAGGTTTGAAAAATAGAACATTTTTAAAACAAAAAGCTTGTGTGATATGAAAAAGGAGAAAAAAATAAGTTAAATTATTTTTGTTTTGCTGAAAGCGTCTTGAATCGTTGTACTGTTTTTATAATATTGATAAAGATATGTAATTTGTAATTTTAAACTAATATACAATACATTACTATTACCCAGTTTCAATGTTTTTAGTTAAGTGTTGATTTCTAGTGAAATTTCCGTACCATAGAGTTTCAAAACAATATTATTTTCCCATATTTTTCATTGTATTGTTATCAATCTGGTAAGTAGGTAGTAGCATTTCTCTTTATTTTATTTTGTTAAACATATTATTTTTAGGATTTGGATTTTTTTTAATACGCAATGAAGGAAATTATATTTTGTGGACCGATTGGTTTTTATGAATGGTTAAAAGCAAGATTAATTCAAAAATTTAAAAGAAATACTCGTAACTAATCATTTATCGCAATAAATATTTTAAAAATATAATTATCACAACAAAATGGTTTATACTAGTGGATTCATCAAAAAACAAAAATTTCACCTTATGCAATTTAAGAATAATTGCTGGAAAAAAATTCATATAATTTAATATAACAAGGATAAAAGATCTGCTTACAACCGTACGAGAGATCCGTGGTTCGAATCCCAGTAACATCCGAATATTTTTTGTTGATTTGATTTTTCTGTATTTCTAATTATTTAATAAATTTGCTTTTAAAAATTTCCTTACATCTTTAGAGCTACTGAACGACTCATGTATCCATGAGATTCTTATAATATTGTCTCTAAAAGTCTATTTGATTTTGTTTAGTGGATCATGTTTATTTTGACGATTACCGGCGACAATACAGCGATAAAACCGTTACCAACCGTTACTAAGCAAAAACAGTGACCAGCGACAATATATCAATCAAAGCGACAGATATAATATTAGGCATAATATTTACGTGGAGAATTAAACGGAATATTCTAGCAAGCGATAGTAAAGTATTTCACAGACCAGTGATGAATTTCGAAATGGTGTGGATTAAAAATAGTGCTTCAATTTAATTCGTCCGGGGCAGGTGTGTTGACCAATTACTCTGTAGCAGCTTCGTACGTTTCCGTCAATATATCGACCTTACATATAAGGTTCATCCTAGATAGAAGGAGATCCGTGGTTCGAATCCCGGTAGCAGCCAAATATTTTTGATTTGATTTTTCTGTATGTCTTTTTTAATTGATTAATAAATTTGGTTTCAAAAATTTGCTTCCATCTTTTAAGCTGTTGAACCACTCATGTATCCATGGAATTCTCATAATATTGTCTCTAAAAGCCTGTTAGATTTCGCAAATATTTTTTACTTGGGGGTAGCCAAATTTCGGCAAAATTTAATTCAATATCGCTGCTCAAGTTGTTCCGTCATTTCAAAACAATTGACAATCCGACGTAGCACAAATTACACTTCTTCACTCAGAGACTGAATGACAGTAATGAACGCTTTTTAGGGGTGAGAAAAAATTCATACATGCGAATTATTATTTTTTAAACATCTTCACTACGGGATTCTTCCCATGTTTTATGTTTTTGGGAAGAAAAATTAAATGATGATATTATAAGAACATATCATGTATAAATAATATTTTCTAAGTGCAAAGATTATTTAAGATTGAATATGATTTTTTTTTCTGCGAATATTTATGGATTTTATATTACAGATTTTACCGACTATAGACGTTGCATTGCTGGTTGGGAAAGGGTAGAGCTCATTCGTGTACCCAGTGAAAGAAAAAGAAAATTTCATCACAATACGTAGAAGAAGAGAGGGCTTTGGGTGGGGTGGGAGGCCCGCATTCGGGTCGGTCGGCAAATTAGTGCCGACTCGTAAGGGCGTTAAATCCTCTACTGGACGTGGAGGCTTCACTTGCCCGCGGGGCCCAGCAGTACCAAAACCAACATTTTTGAAAACAGAAAAGGATCAACAAAAGCCAGTCTTTAAAAACTGTATAGTAGCAATGGCGTGCAGTTAATATTTTGAAATAAGTCGTAGTTAACTTGGTTTCCGTGAAATAAAATAACGTTGTATTTTAAAAACCTAAAATTATCGAGTAATTAATTGCACGGGTGGATATAGAATAGCTCGAGCGTTTTTAATGAAAACCAGGGTTAAATGCGACAAGTGAAGCAGGGGGCAGAGATTGAGTATGCATTATATATGATTAACGATACAGTACCTACCGATGTGTGAGAAGTGTTCACTAGTGATAAGAGCGATTAATATGACGTGAATCAGATTTTACAGAGACTAGTGGAAGATTCTCATGTGACTAGTGCGAGATTTGATGTATATTACAAAATAGTGCTAAATGTATGTCCAGTGACGTTTGTGATCAAATTAAAACTTTATTCATAATCCTCTGATAATATTGTAAAATGATGATAAAATTCGGATAAATTACGCACGATCAGAATCCTTCGTAATATGTCGAAGACAACAAAACTATAGAACGGTCTGAAATACTCTTGAACTATCTATAACGTTCAGGGGACGTCTGGAACAGTCTGGAAGCGAGGAAATACTCTCGCAAATACTATAAATGTATAGAATTAACTTATGTTTTTTAAAATATTTTTAAGTGAAACAAATAAAACCGAGCTAGTAGCGTAGCAGATCATGTTTATTTTGATATTTACCAGCGTGACATTAACCAGCGATAAAACTGTTAGCGAAAGCAGTGTTACTTACGCGTGTGTGATATTAGAAACAACAGATTAATCGAAACGACAGGTATCAGGCAAATTATTTACGTGGAAAATTAAACGGAATATTCTAGCAAGCAATAATAAAGTGTTTCACAGACGAGTGATTAATTACGAAATTGTGTGAAATGAAGGAGAGTACTTAAATTTAATTCGTGTCTAGTGACTTTGTGAATTTATAAAATTAATTAATAAATCGATAATTAATATCCAGTATTCTCGTTTGCTTCCTATAGCCTCATAAGAATATCATAATATTACTAGTATAAACAATGTTTTCCCTTTTAACTCCCTTTATATTAACTCGTGGCGTCTGCTTGCCTGCCAGCTTGCCGGGTGAAAAAACTTTGGATAGATTTTTAACCCTTTTCCCGTGATCCAATCGAGCTGAAACTTGGCAAGTAGACAAGTGGCGAGGATCAAGAAGATCTTTCAAATTTTCGTTAAAAAAATTAGTTATTATAGTACAATTTCGGATTTTTATAAATTTTATTGGTTTTTTCACATTGGAATCATTAGAAAAGTTTGCTTACTAGCAACAATTACTAGCAATTTACTAGCAACTAGGAATATTTTCTAAATTTGAATTACTCCATCGGTATACATAATAGGTACTTCACTATGAATGTCGAAAATCTAAATTGACTGACAAATGTCTTTAGAATTCAATCTTCAAAACATGAAGTATCTTATCAAAGCTCAAAACGTCTGACATTTTAGAAATATATTAAAGTACTGTAAGTTTAGTGTTATGTTATCTGTTTTAATTAGTCTTTAATTGATGTTATATTTTACAAAGAAAGGGAGTATAATAAAAACTTGGTTTTTATGGGTTACTTTTTTACTCCCTTTATATTAACTCGTGGCGTCTGCTTGCTTGATTGCCGGCTTGCCGGGTGAAAAAACTTTGGATCAATTTTTAACCCTTTTCCCGTGATCCAATCGAGCTGAAACATTGCAAGCATGGCGACGATCGAGAAGATCTATCAAATTTTCGTTAAAAAAAAAAATAATTATAGTATAATTTTGTATTTTTCAAATTTTTTTTCATACAAGTTGTATGGATATTTCAACGCATATGGTAGACGCGAAACCCGAAAATGAGAAAGGGAAAAACTTGGTTCTCATGGGTTACTTTTTTAAAAAAATTTATTTCAAATGACGATATTTGTTTTTCATTGTAATTTCTTCTGGCATTTCATTAATGATTTTCAAAAAAATGTACATCATTTATTTTAAGATTTGTACTGGTTCCAGAATGGCAGTTTTATTGATCAGTACTAGACACTAGCAGGGATAAATCACATGACTTCTTTCTCGAATGTTGACTACTTATTTATCTGATATATTATTGGCCGTTTTGTTTTGTGTTACAAAATATTGAACTAGCTTTAAAATAACTCTGACATATTTTAATGAATATTAAATGATTTGATTATTATTAGGGAGGAAACTAGTGGTTAAAATATTGTTTAAAAAAGCAACAAGAATGGAGAAATAACACACATTGTAAGGTTACTTGTCACAATTTGCAAAAGCAAAACATAGTTTAGTTGAATATATTACTTTAAGTGTTTTTGTTTTACGTAATAACTTTTGTTAATTTGTGCATGTTTACTATGATACTTTGAAAGTCCTGTAAAAAATATAATAAGTACCAGGAACTCTTTGTATTGGAAATGTACTTTAAAGTTTACGTCATCTGCATTTATTACACAACTTCTTGAAGCATGAATTCGATAATTAAAAAATACAAGTATTATGAAAATAAAATATTTTTTGAAGTAGTTACTAATACAATTAATATGTTCTACAGATCTTTTTTATAGAATTTTTTGAATTCTACAACTGCTCTATGGAAAGTGATTAAATTTTTTTTACCGTTAAGGCAGCGTTTGTAAAAAACGCATTTTTCGTCGATTTTAGTTGTAAAATGGAACACCGCGAAGAGCCCTTTTACTTAACGGGATTTAATAAAGCAATGTCTAACCTCCGTCTAAACCTGTCCATTCTAAATATTGATGAAAGAATGTTTGAAATCGGACGAGTAGTTTCGGCAACTTACAAAATTTTCCTCTTTATATATAAGTATAGATTTTTGCTTATGATAGATAAAATAGCGAAAAAATTAATGACTTTATAATTTCCTTATATTTTAATATCCCTTTGGCAGGCTGGTTGATGTGTGTGAGGAAAGATTCACTCCCGACCAGGAGAATCTTCCGTTATTCTGTGTGTGCATTGGTGGTGGGAGTGTAAGTCGTTAACTCATTGTTTGCATTATGTGTTTTATTGAATATTGGGTGTTTTTTTTAATAAAGATGCGAACACGGAATACGTGTCGCATCAATATTTTTACATTTTCAAATTCAGGTAATCACTTGCGCTATGATATTAGAATTAATTTCCTGATGTCCCGGAATGGGGCTCGAACCACCGACCATCTGATCACAAGGCGAGTGTCATGACCACTATACCAATAAGCTTACAGGAAGGTTGCTTTCGTACTATTATACAACGGTCGCCGACGGCATGTTCGTAGGTACGACATGCGGCAGACTCGTTCTTACTTACAGCAGAGTTGTTCCCAACCACAATGTTTCAATTGCCTGCTTTAAATAATTTATTCTTATATTAATTAAATATTCATTATTATAGTATACCTATTATATTCGTAAAATATTAATCGCCCAACAAAAATATCCTAGAGAAGATAAAAATCATAACCATATCGCATTATGTTGTATTTTTTTCAGTATAAATTAATTGTGTATGTAAAACATACTGATAGTTTTAAAACAGGTGTTTTTACTCCCTTTGTATTAAGTCGTGGCGTCTGCTTGCTTGCTTGCCGGCTTGCCGGGTGAAAAAACTTTGGATCGATTTTAAACCCTTTTCCCGTGATCCAATCGAGCTGAAACTTGGCAAGTAGACTCGTGGCGACGATCTATCAATTTTTTGTTAAAAGAATTTAATAATTATAGTATAATTTCGGATTTTTAGAATTTTATTGGTTTTTTCAAATTGGAATCATTAGAAAAGTTTGATTACGGCGGCCCGATAACGTCACGGAATATTTTCTAAATTTGAATTACTCCGTCGGTATGCATAATATGTACTTCACTACGAATGTCGAAAATCTAAATTGATTGACAAATGTTTTTAGAATTCAATCTTCAAATCATGAAGTGTCTTATCAAAGCTCAAAACATCTGACATTTTAGAAATATATTAAATTACTGTAAGTTAAGTGTTATGTTATATGCTTTAATTCGCCTTTAATTGTTGTAATATTTTAAAAAGAAAGAGAGTATAATAAAAACTTGTTTTTTATGGGTTACTTTTTTTAATAAAATAATCAATTGACAGCAAATTTCGCCGTTTGTTCAAAGACACCGCACTCGTCCTGCAAAATTACACAATCGCTTTATTGTCTTAAGTTCGCTGCAATTAATACACATCATCCCAGAACTTCCGCTTGCGGAAGCTCTACCTAGTTAATATTAATATCAAACACACCGTTTCTTCCTACTCCGTAATTAATCAAAAACCACTCATAATGGTAACGCGATGAATCCACCGCCCGCAACATTACAAATTATAATTTAAAACGGATAGGTGTGAATTTCCTCTGACGATCTTCCTCTTTGTTTTCGATGTTTTCTATCAAAATCGCATAAATACAATTCAACTTAAAATCAATTTTCACCCCTATAGCGTTCTTGAATAAAAATCACATTGGATACACGTTGAATATTTTTTTTGGTCTAGCGAGCGAAAACTTCATTCGTTCCTGCAGAATATATAACCATTAATCTCCAACGTTTTTCCAAACGATTTGAACTGTCAAATAAAATTGAATTAGATTTATCATTGTTAAGTTGGTAGTGTATAACAAGATTCCTGGGAAACGTCTTTTTTTCATCTGTGATTTTCAATCCGACAGTTTCGTATATTTTATTTCAAAATACGAATAGGTGTAAATGTGTTGGTTAAAGTATTTATAAACTCACTACGGTTTACGTAAAATAAAAATATTCATGTGAGAATTCACTGAAAATATTACGATACTGCGAGTACTAGCTGTAATCCTTCAAAAATGACGGTACTTTTACATGTCGGTTCCTAAATAATAAGAATTTATTTAGTTATTAAAAAATGTACAGAAGGAAAAATATAAAAGAGCGGAAGGAAAAAAAATTAAAGGAGAAAAATAAAGAAAAAAATATTTAAAATGTTACGGACAGACAGATAGACAATGAGTTATTATTATTGGGATGACCACTATATTTTTTTAGAAAAACAATGTACAAAAAAATCAATCATACATTATGTCAAATACTGTCATGGTATTTTTCCTACCTAAATATTTTCTTTCAACTAATCAACGACATTTCTTTCTACCTTTAAATTGAACTTTTTAATGACATTAAGTAAAGAACATTGACGTCACTGCTTACGTTATGAATTTCTTAGTCAGTGACGGAACTGTAGCAACCAAAATGTTTGTGATATATTTGGTAGTGTAGCAATTAAAGTCCGATTAAACTAATGGTGATTTTTGAAGTTTCGATCCGGATTTTTCAAACAACAATGAAACCACGAACCGATTAACTTTTGACGAACTGATAAGGGCATATTAAAGGTAATTTTATAAAGTAGAATACGTAGGACTACGGAACTGTGGGATATGTCATGGAAAATGAATAAAGTTGTATTATTGAAAAATTCTTTTTTCTAATTCCATTATTTTTTTGGACATCCCGATTACAATAATTTTGTTTTCCATCTGTCTGTCAGTCCGTTTGTCTGTCTGTCTGTCTTCGTAACTTCATGTAATATCCGTTACTTTTTTATAGTAAAATTTTTTCCCTAAAATTTTTTTCCGAAATTTTTTTTTTTTAAATAAAATATCTGTATACTTATTCCTTAGGAACCGACATGTAAAAATACCTTCATTTAGGATGGATTACAGCTAGTCACAAAATAAACTCGACGCGTAATTCGCGCATGTTTGTGATAGGTCAATGCATAATGGCAATGTTCCTATTGACCAGAGTATCTGTCTAGTTCATCTGAAACTAGTAATTATAATTTTATTATTATTTTGTATGCAGGATATCTAGTAATAATTAGCGTAAACTTAAGGATGTTTTCCTTATTAGAATAAATTAATTTTGAATGAATAAACATTCTTTGGGCAGGATTTCAACACTTATGGAGATAAACGATATCAAAATTTACCGTCTTTTTTCAATATAAGGTCACCGATGCTTGAACATTTTCAACTCGTCAAGTCAATAAAAAGTCGAGGTTCGAACCCCAGACTATTACAGACAGTTATTGACTCGGCTTGGTATTTTACCTATAGAAGAAACATCTGATGCTTTTTGCAGAAAAATAAAAATCCAATTTTGACAATGAAAATTATCAATAGCACATTAAGAACCGTTCGTTGAACATTTTCAACTCGTCAAGTCAATAAATAGTCGAGGTTCGTTACAGTATTATCGTTTCGTAACCTATTACAGACAGTTATTGACTTGGCTTGACCTATAGAAGAAACATCTGATGCTTTTTGCAGAAAAATAAAAATCCAATTTTGACAATGAAAATTATCAATAGCACATTAAGAACCGTTCGTTGAACATTTTCAACTCGTCAAGTCAATAAATAGTCGAGGTTCGTTACAGTATTATCGTTTCGTAACCTATTACAGACAGTTATTGACTTGGCTTGACCTATAGAAGAAACATCTGATGCTTTTTGCAGAAAAATAAAAATCCAATTTTGACAATGAAAATTATCAATAGCAAAGAAACCGAAATAATTCAACAAGTCGAAAATATGCATCCCAATGACAGTCCGTTGTTTCTTACAAAAAATGCTTTTTAACCAATTGATGTGCATTTCACCTTCGTTACCACGTCTAAGCGGACTCGCTCCCCAATCCCAACAAAGCACATTCATATCAAAGCACGGTTCTTCCATCCATCAGTTATGAAGCTTTACTTTCAACAGCTCGCATAAAACAACCCCCAAGTCACACAAAACAAGGCGATACAAATTATTCACGGCACATGCTCCAAAACAAACCTCAAAACGTTACACGGCCAACGGGGGCAGGGCACAATTACACTACGATTCCAAAAATAGTCGCAATGTGTCCATAAACCATAAACCCTGCCAATTTTATAGACCATTTTCATACAAAATTTGAAAGAGCTCTTCCTCTATACTTATGTTTCAGTTTATGTAAAGTTTTTAATTATAATTTATATAAATTAACTTTGTAAACACCACTTATTTATTGAAAAAATTCAACATGTTTCGAAGCCAATGGCTTCTTCGTCAGGATAACAAAAATAAAATTTAAAAATCGAAGTATAGATCAAAATATTATAAAGTTATATATGGAAAATGATAATGTAATGTACCTACTTAAGTTAAGGAACACTTAAGGTGTTTAAACAGTAATAATTATTCCGAATTTGCTAACCATCTTTTGGCTATGGATCATTCTTTTGATATTAATAAGGGTTTACAAATTATACAGAATCACAATTTGATAAATTAGAAATTTTGGAAATAAGAAAGAGTGTAAATAGCAAATTGAATGTTATAAATAATCAGGTCCTTTTTGCAAATAGTTATCTTTTAAATTTATTTTCATGTTAAGTAGGTACGTTATATTATCATTTTCCATATATAACTTTATAATATTTTGATCTATATTTCGATTTTTAAATTTTATTTTTGTTATCCTGACGAAGAAGCCGTTGGCTTCGAAACATGTTAAATTTTTTCAATAAATAAGTGGTGTTTACAAAGTTAATTTATATAAATTATAATTATGCAACCACAAAATAAATTTGCTATATTGGAAGAAGAAGTTTTTAATTATATACCGAAAAAAATTCAAGAGTCCATCCACAGACTACCCTAATGCTCTTCCTGGAGCCAAAGCTGGTTCCAATACTTTTGACTTCATTTAAGAAAAATACTACGGGCTTGTAAATTTTGAAATATCTATGAAATGGTCAAACTAAATACTCAAAAATAGCATAATTTCTTTGTTAATAAGTCACACTTTATTACAAGATGACGCTTTTACTAACGATATTATAAAAAAAACAACTGCATTTTGAATAATACGTTTTGTTTGCTAGGGGATTTAATTATGCAAGAATAAAGACCGCAGTAAAAATGTGTCTTAAACATATGCGAATTATCTACAAAATGATAAATTAACCCATGTTTTCTCACCGGGCAGTGTATCTTATTAAAAAAAAACTAATTATAGCATAAATACTGATTGTAGTTTTCTAAGTAAAAAAACAATACGCGGCACGTCAGTCAGTCGATAAATAATAGTTAAGAATTTTTGGCACGCGCACGTAAAATGGCTTGCCATCTCTGGTATAAAGTACCAAAATCAATGAACTGACGAAAATCAGTTAAATTTCATCAGTATTCAAACATTACAGAAGTTCAATGCATTAAACTCCTTCATTATTCTCGTAATACGTGTACTTTTAATGATATTCCTGTAATAACAAATCTTCCCCTTTAAACAGTAGGGTAGGTTTGACTCTGGATAAAAATATAAAATATAAAGCCTTTATATAAGATTAGAATTAAGTAAATTCTTTCAATTTTTTCTTTAAAATAAACAGTGGAATTTTCGAAAGATGATTGTCACATTTTTTTTAATTTGTCGAATTTTTTTATTTAAAACACTTTTTATTATTTACCATCCGCTCTAGAAAAAATATTTCATAAATATAATATAATGCGATAAAAATAACTTTTTAATGTAAAATATCTTATAAACAGTGTGTAGACAGCCTTGTTTTCCTTCACATGCCGACTTTTATAAAAGATTGCCGACCAAAATGAATATTACTTGTCACTGTAAGATGTGTAAGATACTTATTTGTCACCTGTAAGATGTGAAAGATACTTATTTGTCACCTGTAATATGTGTAAGATACTTATTTGTCACATGTAAGATGTGTAAGATCACCGATGTCTCTACCACCGGAGCTAGATGAACGCCTCTAATCGAATGCCGGTGCCGGTCCCAAGCCCGGATATAGGAGGAAGGCTTGCTATCCTAAATCCCATCCTTCCCATAGACTTTTCGGCATTCCACCTTATCATTCCCATAATCCCTACCCTCGATGGCATTCAACACACCGATCGTCTCGCCTCGGTTTGCCACCGGACCCTTGTGCGGCGGGATGGCCGGTGAGTCTGATGGCGTGCAACTTCTTTCTCACTCTAAACAGTCATACGCACAGCTACGCTTTCTAACTAGGCAGAACGGCGAGGAAATTCTCGATCACGAGGCTCGGCTACAATACAAGATCACCGGTCTTTCGAACATCGAACCTTTTTCCGAGATTATGTAGCCAAGACAACCTCTTTTTACTCCCTTTCTTTTAACTCGTAGCGTCTGCTTGTCTACTTGTTGTCTTGTCTGCTTATCTGACGAAAAACTTTGGATCGATTTTTAACCCTTTTCCCATAATCCAATAGAGTTGACACTTGGCAAGTAGACTTGTGGCGACGATCAAAAAGATCTATCAAATTTTCGTAAAAAAAAATAATAATTATAGTATAATTTCGGATTTTTAGAAATTTTTTTTTTTTGTTTTTTCAAATTTTTTTTTTTGTTTTTTCAAATTGGAATCATTAGAAAAGTTTGATTACTAGCACAGCGGCCCGATAACGTGGCGTAATATTTTCTAAATTTGAATTACTCCGTCGGTATTCATAATAGGTACTTCACTACGAATGTCGAAAATCTAAATTGACTGACAAATGTTTTTAGAATTTAACCCTCAAAGCTTCAAAGCAAAGCATGAAGTATCAAAGCTCAAAACTTCTGACATTTAAGAAATATATTAAATTACTGTAAGTTTAGTGTTATGTTATATGTTTTAATTCGTCTTTAATTGTTGTTATATTTTACAAAGGAAGGGAGTATAATAAAAACTTAGTTTTTATGGGTTACTTTTTTACTTCCTTTCTTTTAACTCGTCACGTCTGCTTGCATGTTTGCTTGACGAAAAAACTTTGGATCGATTTTTAACCCTTTTCCCGTGATCCAATCCAGCTGAAACTTTGCAAGTAGACTCCTAACGACGATCAAAAAGATCTATCAAAATTTTCGTTAAAAAAAATAATAATTATGGTATAATTTTGAATTTTTAGAAATTTTAAAGGTTTTTCAAATTGGAATCATTACAAACGTTTGATTACTACCAACGGCGGCCTGATAACGTCACGAAATATTTAAAATTTGAATTAATCCATCGATAGGTATAATAGGTACTTCACTACGAATTTCGAAAATTTATGGCAATTGGTTCACAGATGACAGCAGACTTCGGTTTTTTTGGGAAGAAATCAAATAATAAAGAGATATTTTTAGAGATTTTAGGTATTTGTCTAGATGAAATCAAATAATAAAGAGATATTTTTAGAGATTTTTGACATGGATATTTGTCTATACATGTTTCATTTTCAGTCAATCAATTATTTAATTAAATGTTGGTAACCTTAATTTACAAAGAAAGGGAATAAAATAAAAAATTGTTTTTTTTGTTAGTTTCTTACCTACTGAATCATCTTCGCTTTCATGATTAGTTGTAAGAGATAATATTCTTTTCAGAAAATTTTTAGTACGTTCAAATTTTCCAAGAACACAACGTCTAAAAATTTAAATAATTTTCAGGCGTGTTCTCGTATAAATGTTAATCATTTGGAATTACATTATATGCAAAGAATATTGTTTTGAATACCAACGGCGGCATCCATATTTCAATCACAGATGTCGATAAGAGGATACAACTCATATATGTTACAAGGTGTGCAAAGTTAACAAATATTATACAATATCTTCAGTTTTATAGATGTGGTAGTGTATCATGGGGGGAATTGGTAAACATTATGTTGTGTCAGCCGTACAATAGGTTGTAAGCTTTATAAACACTTTCTTATATACATTGCGTCGTCTCTATGAGACATCATTAATATATCTTGATGAATTATATTTTTTATTACAAAAAATGCGTCTGAAGTATAGAGTTTATTCACTTGATAATTAATTATTTTGATGAATTGATTATCTTGTCTTGATACTTCTCCATCAATTTTGTCGATTTATCGATATATCCCCATTTTAAATTATTCCAGCTTTTATTGGTGGCTTCATGGAATGCCGACTCTACTCTCTCGTAGCATTTTAACATAAAATTATAAATGTCATTTTGAAAACTCACTAAAACGATTTAACGGGATGCACAAAAATATATAAATACAGTCATTACTATTTACTGACTGTAAACCATCAAAAATGAAGAACAGTCGGTTTTTTATTATTTACATGTCCGTGGGCGTGCAGTGGGAACATCGCAGCACGACTTTTATGTAACCAATTATTTGGAAAAAAAATAGGAATACAATATATATTTCGTAATATTTCTATTACAATTGTTATCATAGCATTCATATTTTGATATATCATAAAAATCTGTAGCTTGAATATTTGATTTCTATTTTTTTTCCAAAAAAATACGTTTACAAAAAAAGTAATGCTTCGTTTTCGCATGTCGTTTGGTTCATAACAATTACATGTCGGTTTAATATTTAATAATTAAATTATTTATTAAATATTTAACGAGTCTAGACTATTGATATCCGAACAAGGCTGCAGTAATATATTTGAAAAATGATTTTCGGCTTCTCCTGGCACTAAAAGTGATTGACAGCCGCATGGATTAAATGACCTACCGGGACATGACATGGCAGGCTGCACGATCAAAATGCACGCTAGCGACTTTCTATTAGCGGAGGAAGTAGTCTGCTAACTTACTATAAAATGCAAATTAAAAAATAAATAAAAATATTTATTTGTTTAGGGAAGATTGAAAAATAACATGAATAGATGCTAGTACAGCGGCCAAGGGTAGGTACTACATGTGTTTGCCGCAGGATCCTTAAGAGAATTTATATAATATTTTAAACAAATGTCATATAAAATATATAAATATTAGGGATGTGGAATCTACATTTTTCGCTGGTTTCTAAAGAACACATATCATGCAAAATTCGAGTTTGGATTCGCAAAATTATATAAATGTTTTGAAAACATACATTCAGCTTTAAATACATATTGATTATACACAGTTCTCACTTAATCATCACTGTCTTTAAGTACAGACATCTCGTATTTATTAAAATTAATAACTTTTATTTCGATTCTAGACTTATTGGTTAATATATAAATCTAAAAATCTTGTATTTTCACTATACTAGATTGTAGAATATTACATTTTTTTAAAACTCAAGCTAATTTTAATAATCCTCACTCTATACAAAATGCATTTTTGTTTATTAACAAATGCATTATACATTTTTAAAAACGGGTTCAGTGAAAAAAGATCCCATAACTAGTTATGCTCACAATGGATAAGCTAGCGCCACATTAGCCACATAAATTGTTTGGCGCAAACACTTCTATCCGAGTCTCCAAAAACGCCAACCACAAAGTAGTATGGCACGCATGTAAAAAATGTATTCAGTGCCAAATGACGTCATTAGTTGGCTCGAGAAATGCTTCGACCCTTTTGAGCGGCAGCTGGATTTTGCCCGTTATAAGAAGAAATTTGTTCTCGTTTGTGCGCGAAAGGGGTGGCACTCTGTTATATATTGAAGCGATTACACCCCCTTACTGTGGCAATATCTCCAACTCGGCGAGTAATTTGGAGAAATTTCCCACATTTTTTGGAAAATGTGTGACGTAGGATAGAGACGTCCGCGGTCGCGGATAAATATCCCACGTCGGTTTGATCGAAGTCCGATTTTTATTGTAAATATAACGTTCATCGGGATCTTCAGTCATCCGTGGAATGCGAGTTATCTGCGACAATTTGTCTCAAATGAATGTATCGCTCTCCTATATTACCGCTTCAGATATTGCACTTGTTTGCCGATGGAGAGATTTATCAATTTAATTGGAACATCTGTCTTAAATTCTTCGTAATTTTTTTTTTAGGTAGGTGTATATCTGGACATTTAAGGCGATTGTTAGATTATACGTAAAACGGCACGCAGTTTTATTATTAGAATAAAAAAATACACATATTTTTAATAAAAATAATTTCTCAGAATTCGCAAACTACATATTGGAGATAGGTCACACTTTTAAAAAGGAAAATAGCATCGAAATTTTACAGGGATTATCTAGCCTAAGAGGCTTTAAGCTAGATAATTTATAATTCTTAGAAATCAGTAAGTCCCTCAATACCAAATTTAATTAACAACCAATTAAATTTAACGATTAATCCATTATTCAATTCCTCATTTCAATGTCTCACTGTCAAACTCCACCCCTCTCCCCCAACACTAATGAGGTCACACCCCCACCTATCACTTGACTCAAACAAATTTAATTTTTTAATGATATTGTGCATCCATCCTGACGATGATACAGTACGGTATCGACACCGATACAATATTTTGAATATCCGTCTATTCCTAACTTTCTGGAATTACAACAACAATGTTACAGTCAACGTAACGTCAATCAGGTTACACGCAAGGGTCTTAATTAATTATTACTAGGTGTAACCCGTCAAAAATGATGGCACTTTTACATGTCGGTTTCTAATGAATAAGTATTTATTTTATTAAAAAAAAAATCTAAAAAAATTTTTTCAAAAAAATCTTTACCGTAAAAAAGTTACGGACCTTACACAAAGTTACGTGGACAGACAGACAGACTTAATTGAGATTATGTCACGTGATTTTTCACCCAATGTGGTTTATACAAAGTGTTCGTTCCAGCCCCGGGAAAAGAGACTGATATTTCTCTACACGACTCTCAAATCTCTTCCCGGATCCTGGCTGGAACCACCGGCAAATCGGAAATAAAATACGATAATTTCAAACAACACCTTTGCCGATGAATTTAATAGACTGTTTATTTTATCGTTCGAAATAAGGATTAGTAAAACACGAAATGGAATTATAAATTGAGCGAAAAAGGTAAAATTCTTCAAAAATTACGACCAAATTGAAAAACTAATACGTACCTAATTCATTCAAAATTTTCCAACACACATTTATTTTCATACATGTAAAATAATATAGGTATTTGAATGCAATCAGTTTAATAGTTCATCCAAGGATGTGTGAACTTGCATAATACGTAGTACGGAAAATCGAGTAGTAAAAAATTATGCATAATCTTTACAATTTTTGCACTAAATATTTTACACTATCAATAATATAGACAGGTCCTATAAATGTATAAGTAGATTTACAAAATAAATATATATACGTATATATTGTGAGCGATAATACTCTTGACCAACTTCCATCAAAGAGCATAATTCGTACCGGAAATGATTCTCAGAGACTGAACCTTAAATATGCACCATAGAAACCTAATTCCATTGAGAGCACTAGATAAAGGTGCATAGTTGCTGCCATAGCATCGATACATTATTGTATATAGGTACATAGAAGCAAACGTTTCAATAATAACCGGGTAAGACAACAATTCGCGTGATTTATTCTATCGTATTTAGTATATTATGTATTTTTTTTTATAAATTTCAGTATACCTATTTTGTTCTATGTAATAAATAAAGAAAATGATTTATATAAATTAAATAATATTTTAGAGAATTAATAAAATGACAATTCAGAATTACGTTTTATATAAAATAAACAAATAAATAATTAGCAAACCATCAAAAATGAAAAGAAGGATTATCCAAGAACAAAGAAGTATCACAGATTTTAGTTAAATAATAATCAATAAAGTACCAAAATATTAAGCAGAGCACGATACGCATATAAATATGGGTATCCAAATACATTTAAGTAAAAATGAAATAAACACTGAATTATCAAGTAAAGCATGAATATATGAGGAATTAACAATAAAAGAATAGGTATATGTCTATCCAGGAACGTAAAAATGATTGTCAGAAATACATATGCAGCAATTGATACATGCAAACATGAAAATTTTAACATTTTAACATTTTATAAAAATGTGTCAGTTTTGAATAGCTTGCAAAAGAATTTCAAAATTTGTATTTCAGAAGATTCTTAGGTTTTCACGGCCGTTTCTGGTTTGTGTTTTCTGGAATATTGAGCCGTATTTTACGATCTTTCTGATATACGTTTCAGATCCCATTACAGGGTCCATCATCAGGGCTGTGATGTGACGTCGGCCAGAAAGGTCCTAAGAACACGGCATAATGTCCTAGAAAACACAAACCAGAAGATTTATTTATAAATTCACTAAGCGAACTTTCTTCCTCCACATTTTCTGCCATCTCATACATTTTTAACCCTCTGTTCATTAAAGAATTTTTTGAATGTATGTACTTTTTTCTTATATGGTTATCTTTTTTTATTTTATATAATGATGATGAATAAAAAAATTATATTATACAAAATTATACATGCATATACTTTGATCATTACACTTATTATCTTTGATAAAACGTCCGTCTATCTTTGGTGTTAGATAAATATCTATTACTCTTCAACCCTTCGCCTTACTTCGGTAAACATATATTACCTTGCACCCTTCCTCTTCCTCACAAAGTAAAGTTCCGTATTAGCTGTGTTGGGTCGAGTGTTTAGCTCCTCGTTAGTACACTAAACACCAGTTTTTCTGAACTAGTTTATACGAACATTCGTCTCGGGAACTTTTGCCAAAGTTTGAATCTCGATAACAGCTGTTCTTAAGACAACTTAAGACATCTTAAAAAAGTACTTTAACAATAAGATCATTCGGTCATAAAACTTATAGTAAATAAATGACTTTGCGTTATTTTGTGGCAAAGTTGAATCATTTTACAATATAATTTTTTAATTAAGATCACTATTTTTATAACCAAGGTGTTAAAATTACTCTGGAAAATGTACATAACGGATAAAAATACCAATGATGTTTAATGGTTTGCCCTCTAAGTTGATCGTTAAATTCATATGCAAAGGTAGCATAGAGGAAGTTAATTATAAAACATTGGGAACTGCATTATTTTTTTCAGGTTTTCTTAGAGCCACTGATAAGTGTTTTATCATCTCATTCATATAAGTTTTAAAAAAATATATATTAGTGTTTTAAATTGTACAATTAAAAAAAACCTATTTATTTTACTTTATTATTTTAACTTATTTACTTTCTCTATTTTTGTATTGGATGAATATTCGTATTTAATATTTGAACAGAGTTATGTTGTTTTTTATATAAATTGTTGTTAAAAGAAACCCATCTTTAACCGATATGGTTAGTGGAATTACTGTTATAAAAATAAATGTATTAAAAAAATAATAGTACCTTATAATAAAAGAACATTATTTAATATGAATTTATATTACTGAATACTCGCATATAATACCCGTAATATAATTGTGCGTTGTTATCGCTAAATTAGTTCCAAGATAAAAATTTATTTTGATAATTTCTTCTCATCATAAAGGATGCTTTCCGTCGATAATGTTGGAGGGCTATCGCCACCTGTCATTCAAAACGCGCCAGAACGCAAAACTCGCAGGTGGCATTCGCGATGCAAACTACATCTGAGTGCGCACACCTTCATCTGAACGGGCATCCGCGCACACTCCAGGCAAACAGCTTTTTCATTCTCTTTTCGGCTCTGACTACTTTTATCTTTATAATAATAATTTTATACCAGCGTAACCAGGTGGACTGTGCCGGACCTGGTCCATCATATAACTATACATATTACATTAACAATTAAGCATATGAAGAAAAATAAAATTTCAGTTACAGTTACAGTTACAGTTATAAGAAGGGGAAAACAAAAAAAAACTAAGTATCCGAACAATATATACATACCATAAAAAAATTTAAAAATTAGGGTGTCATGAAATACATATATATATATATATATATACATCAAAAGTTCTAAAATAATTTATTTTTTTAAATTATGGTATAATAAAAATAGCTATGAGCTATTCATACACAATAAGGACCAAAGGGAGCACTAATGATAGAGGTGAATTTCCGTCGCACATTCATATAGATCACTACACAGGCAACGGTAAGTGTCTTCATACCAAATCATTAAAAATTTTGTTATGCCTTCAGTTTCGTACAATTAGTCAACCCTCAAATATTATTAAATCAAATTTAACTCCTACGTGATACGTAAAGAAATCCATGCATTCAGTTATTCTTGTATTAACATTGATTAAACTAATAGAGTAAAATTATAAGTTACATTATTAGATAAGGAAACAAAATATAATACAAAAAAATTAAGGTTTATTTTGCGATCGTTTGACATATTTAGGTATTGAAATAAAATAGAAATTTAATTTGTGTTGAGATACGATTCTCGATATTTCGCTGGAGTCGTATCACAGCATCTTCAGGAGGAAACCATGGATGTCTGGATGTACGTCCTTGACTTCCGCATTGATAAGGCACTCTCCTGAAGACGCTGCGATATGAATCCAGCGAAAAGTTGATTAATCGAATCTCAACACTTCCACAATCGTATCAAATTTCTGTTTTATTTCAATACATAAATATGTCAAAACAAAAGACCTCATGGAAAGAAAACTTTTCCAGCAGTTTAAACTTTAATTGAAAAAATAGCAAAGAATCAGGAAAACCGTTAAGTTGAGGTCAACCCTTAATTACGCCACACAAGATTGGCAAAATAAAGATAATTAGTTGACTTTACTTTACTTAACTTCTAACCCGAGTCATCTTTTCATTAAGATTTTACGTTGCAAATTTTAATTAAACTAACTTTACATTTTTTTCGTATAATAAATAACATTTTAATTTTTAAAGTGTTTTTGAATTTTTGAAATATTAATTTTGAAATATTAATTAATAAAATAAACTAAAAAATAATTATTTTATTTAAAATATTGCTAGTTCTAATTAATCGACATCGCCATAGGTACATTTTGGAATCTTTTATCGTATAAACTTATTAAAATATTTCCTTGCACTACATTTAAAAACGCTAAAAATAAATTTTTGATTCCAACGAAGAAAAAAGTCGAAATATTTTACATAGAAACACTCTGTTTTCGATTTTATTCTATATTAAACAATTAATATGAACAAATATGGAACAAATAGTACTGAGTTCATTAATTTTTTTGATAGTTAATTAGAAATATCAAACCTACGTATTTGAGGACAAAGATGGAATTACGGGCTGAAAATAGTTGAGCTGACCTAGAGTTTCCAGACAGAATAAGCTGTACAAGCTACGCAATTCACAATTGCTTCATATAAATAAAATATCTACTTAATTATTAAAAATTTAATTATTTTTTCTAAATATTTTAAAAGTAAATTATGAATGCGACATAGTTTGGTCTAGCAGGGAAAAACGTTCTTAGATGGTGATTTCGTTGATTACACATAGATATTATACAAAGATTTACAGCAGAGATGTACAGCAAAACTGCCCGGAAAAATCCGCTCAAACAATTCCAAATGGCCGTGGAAATCTCTTTAAAAACATTTTCAGGCTTATATTAATATTTTCATTAGTAAAAGCCATTTCAAACTAAACATTTTGATATATTCCTCTCTGTAAATGTTGGACTGTACATTTTTAATTGCATGACATACTTTATTTGCAGTCTAAATTATTTCTAGTGCCGCGATGGCAACCGGTGAAATATCGCGTTGTAAATCCACTTAATGCAGGTTCTACACTTAACGCTGCACCTGCAGGGTAATCGAAAGGTCTTTACGGGTTCATTCACCGGGATTTATTTTAGCATTGAATCGTATTGATTTTAAATAATATAATATCTGTAAAACGTCTGTTTTTTAATTGCCGATCAAAAGGAATTTTCATTTTCAATCATCATCACGATCATTTTCAATTCTTTTTACTTCGAAAATGCGCTTTCGTTTTCTCTGTCTTGACCTATCAAAGCTCAATTTGAATTTCTTCAAATAATCATTTTTGTTTTTCGTTTCAAGTAAATCTCGGGCAACGCATCGGTCGCTTTTCCTTATTATACCGATATTAAATAACTTTTTCATCATCGCCCCCGATATCCTGTTCAATCTTGCAAATGGTTTCCACTTAGATATCATTAAGTTTTTGGCAAAAAGTAATGCAATGTCGTTGCTCGAGTCGTTTCGTCATTTCAAAGAAATTGACAATCCAATGGGCACTAACTAAACTTCTTCAAAACCCGCTGGACAATTCATCACAATTCGATAACGATCGATCATAGAACATGGCGTAATTGTATGGGGGGAAATGACTATGAAGGAACTAAACCCAGTTAGAACTAAACTCAGAAAAATTTTATGGTCTAACTATAATACGTCTCTAAAATACACATAAAAACCGTATTATAATCTGTCTTTACTGAACATTATATACCTACTACTTAAATGATAATTGCCACACTTACATAAACTATCAGTTCCAAGATCACATACGGGAATATTTTGGACTGCATGCTACAAAATTTAAAACCAATGTATGGTGGTTATAAATTCAAAAATATAAAATCCTCGATTAGAAATATAGGCGGGCAAAAATTTGTTATTTTATTACCTACAGAATACTTTTAAATTGTACAACTTATCACAGATTCTTCTAGTGAGATCTTTCAGTTGAACCAAAAATGTGCGTCAAGTTTGTATAAACAACAAAAAATATGGCATTTCAAAACAGCTGATGATAATGATGATAAATTATATAAATGATTAACACTTTTCGATTACCCTGTAGCATCCACAGGCAGGACATGGCGTGCCGGACAATATTTGTGCACCGGCCCCTCCATTTACACTGCTGCCACAATTCACCAACAAGCAGTAATATGCACTACGCCCATCAAGATTAGCCGGTTTGTTTTCTATTAATTTCCTGGAAGCGTTGCTGAGTACTATCATCGTGTTTACACAAAACGAGATCAATAACTAAGTTCCGCAAAACTGCAACGATTTAATATTTATTATAGAAATATTGAACCCTGAAAGTACGGTGTACTCAACGCCAACAAAAATAAAAATGGTAAAATATCAACATTGATAGATATTTTTATATTAAATCTCAAGAAATAAAGATATAAATATAGGAGATGCAGAGATAAAGAGATAATGGCAATTAACTGGTTTGGGCCGTTGAAAGAACGTATGAGAAAATAATTGTCAGAAAGATATATTTTTTTTAAATTTAAATTGACATAATATTTTACATATTATTTAATTTTGATCAATTTATTTTTCAAATTTTTTAGTCCCATGAAAGTACAAACTGTATAGAACCGAATAATGTCACAAGTGTGATAGATAACTGAATTTTTTAATAACATATAACACACACTATATATATATATATATATATATATATATATATTCCTATCTATATCCTATATATATATCTGATCTTATAAATATATATCGATATATATATAATCTTGTATAAATATTTACAAGATAAGTCTGCTAAATTATATTAGATCCTTCCATATGAACTACTGGGGCGGTTTTGCCGTACTGGCAAATTTGATCTCAAATATCTTCTCTTTGGTTAGGAATTCCAAATCCAAATTTATACAACTATTTACTCATGTATTTGTGTTTTTAAAATTATAATTCATTTGTTTTTTCCTCAATTGTTTTTTTCTTGCATCACTCAGTTTACAAAATGAAAAACTTGAAATATCGCTTATTTACGAGTACGAGTTCCACCGTGGCACCAGTGCTGCAGAAACGGCTCGAAGGATTAATGATGTGTATGGCGACGGTGCCGCAAAAGAAAACACAGTGCGTTTTTGGTTCCAACGTTTTCGTTCTGGAAATTTCGACCTGCAGAACAAAACCCGTGGTACGGCTGGAGACCAAAGTTGATAATGAAGAATTGAAGGCTATTGTGGAAGCGGATCCATCGCAAACCACATCCGAGTTAGCTGCAGGCTGCGGTGTTAGTGATAAAACTGTTTTAATCCACTTGAAGCAAATTGGTAAGGTGAAAAAAGCTTGAAAGGTGGGTACCTCACGAATTGAGTGAAGCAAATCAACAAACGCGCGTTGACTGCTGCGTTGCATTACTCAACCGGCACAATAATGAAGGGATTTTAAATCGAATCATTACCTGTGATGAAAAGTGGATCCTGTACGATAATCGGAAGCGCTCATCGCAATGGCTGAACCCTGCCGAACCAGCCAAACCATGCCCCAAGCGAAAATTGACTCCAAAAAAGTTACTTGTGAGCGTTTGGTGGACTAGTGCTGGTGTCGTTCACTACAGCTTTCTTAAATCTGGCCAGACGATTACGGCAGATGTCTATTGTCAGCAACTGCAAACCATGATGGAAAAGCTAGCTGCTAAACAACCGAGGCTGGTTAATCGCTCTAGGCCACTGCTGCTTCATGATAACGCTAGACCACACACTGCACAACAGACGGCTACCAAATTAGAGGAGCTTCAATTGGAATGTCTAAGACATCCACCGTACTCTCCGGACCTTGCCCCAACAGATTACCATTTTTTTCGAAATTTGGATAACTTCTTGCAAAGGAAAAAATTCAACTCCGATGGGGCAGTCCAAACCGCCTTCAAATATTTTATTGATTCCCGTCCGAATGGTTTTTTTAGTAAAGGGATCGATGAACTACCTATGAGATGGCAAAAGTGCATAGATAGCAATGGTACATACTTTGATTAAATAAATATATTATAATAAAAAAAAATCGGCTTTATGTTCCTCCCATACTAAACGCCAATTTCATATGTAAGGACCTAATATGATACATACTATTTAATTTTGATCAATCTTTTTTTCAAATTTTTTAGTCTCATGAAACTGTATGGAACCGGAGAATGTCACAAGTGTGATAGGTAACTGTATTTTTTAATAAAATATAACACATACATGAAAAGAAAAAAAAAATATTTACAAATATTTAAAGATAAGTATGCTAAGTTAATATTACAATATTTAAAAATAAACATGTTAAGGTTAATATAACAAATTTCATCACTCAATTGTTCAATAATTTTACGCACTGTATACTGTATAGTTCTAATATTTGTATAGTTCTAATATTCGCTTGTAGATTACTGACAATCCTATTTCTTAGGTATCTGTTGTGGTGTTGATTTTTTTACTGCATCTAGGTATATTTAGGGTTCCAATCATGTGCGCTCTTTTGCTACGTCTATCAAAGTAGATTTATAAATTCAAAAACTTGAACTGTATTTGGGTTTTGTTGATTGATAGTTTATTTGTGTATTTGTAATATTGAATTAGTTTAGTTGTCTAAATTTGGGACCTTGAATTCTTTGAACAGTAATTCCGTAGGATATGTTCTAGGTTTCTTTAAAATTATTTTTATGATCAATTTCTTTATTATTTTTAATGGCTGCAGAATGGTTTTATACGTTCCTCCCCAGCCAATTATATATAGATGAAAGTCTTGACAACGCAAGAAAGAGAGATTAATCGGATACGAGAGGATGAGCCTCAATAATCGTCAAGCTTGCGTGTGAATGAGGCTTTATTTCTGTATCTGAACAAAATAGTATGGCGCTCTCATGACTTAGCCTGTCCGCGGCATGACTGTAAGTCAGTTAATAAACTTTTATTGACTACTTACGACATGCGCTCCAAATTTGTTGCTACTTAAGATTCGAAATCTACGATCTACGATATAAAGACTAACTAAGATATGTCTAAGATGCAGAGATGATCGTAACTTGGAGAACCTGGTAGCGACTAAAAAGCCGGAAGGTCGGAGAGGAAAATACCATAATCCCATTTCGACAAACTGACCACAGAAGAAGAAGATCCGAAATGTGGGCTTGCAGAGAAAAGTAGAAGAAAACTATTAAGAGTATGAGTAAATCAAAATCTGGAGGCCACGAATCTCTATATAATATATAAAAATCTCTGTATTGAAGAGAAGAATACGATACGCGCACATCTGAAAAACTTCTGTACTATAGAAGTGAATGTATGTAGCATAGTATTTAGGATAAATTTAGGGTCGCTGGTATGATCATTAGAACGTATAAGCAAGAAAAGCATTATGATGAAAATATATGAGGACAGTATTGAAGGCGACAAGACCATAGGGCGTCCGCGAAAGACCTGACATGATCAGATAAACCAAATATTAGAGAACAACAACCGATGACTGAATTGATGTCTTGGACAAAATAGTCTTATTTTCCTTCTTCTTCTTGTGCTTTACTTGCTCAAGTATGTTGACTATAATTTAGACTGACCAAACCGCTGTCTTAAGTTTTTCTGCCACGGTGTTCTCATTTTTCATCAATTATTTTTCTTTATTCATCCGAACCATATCTCCAGTTCGTCCAGCTATATACAGCTTGTATACAGCTCATATCTTAATGTTTTTTATTATTCATTATTTTTTTATGGTTTTAAATTAGCTTATTTCAATGTTATCGGATGACACGAATTATTACCGCGTGTTTGTCGTTGCGCGCTTTCTTTGTAATTTATACCGTAATAAAATAGAAATAGCTAAAATTTTCCGAGAATTTCTGCAAAGTAATCAGACTCTTTTAATTAGATTTAATGGAGAAATAATTTTGTGTGACAGGAGGCATCTTGATGAATTTAAAAACAAACTAGTCTAAGATTAATAATTATTCAGTTTGTTGGGCTCAATGATAATTTTTAATGACTTTCCTATATTTTTAAAAAAAGTTTCTAGAAAGATGTGAAATTTTAAAGATTAAAAAAAATCTTGATTATGAGAAATTATAACAGAAGCTTTGAAAAAATCTGGTCTTTATAATATACGTCACAGCAATGAATTAAGTCTTAGTTTGATAGCTGCTATGAACCACACAAGGCGAAGTTATATAAGCAGCGAGAAACTATTGAACTATTTTCCGGCGTTAGTAAAAAGTACCTGCATTTGGAAAATTCTCAAAGCAAATCAGTTTGAATTACAAAACAGTGTTCTAGTTAAGTTTGTACCCAGTTACTCTGTCTAGAAATTAAAGCTTAATTATTATTGAGTTTTCATTTGGTTCCCAACGCAGCGAGTCCATGCCACTTTAACTGAAATATCCAATTATTTTAATCAATCAATTAAATATTTGAAAATATTTAACATTTCAGTTTATCATCATCTTCATCCATCGGTGCTGTGTGACACCAAATCTTTTTTAGTCTGAAACCGGTAATCTATCTGCGTCCTTCTCTAATGCTACTGTCTCCGCCCATTTCATTTCTAGGGCCTGTTCTCGGAGATTCATAGCATTCACGTTTCTTTCAACGCGGCCAGCCTTTCTTATTATTTTCAATATCATTGATTTTTAAATTGTGTAGATATATTATTAATTTTTAAACCAGAATAATATTATTAATATGTTTAATAATAGATAATGAAAAAACAGCTTAAATTTTTTCAGTAATGTGATAATGTAGACAAAATCGACACTAGTTTGTTTATCAGTCAGTTCAATGATTCCCTAATTTTCTAATACACTGTTTCTATCTCCGTGTATTGTTATGCGTAAGTTGTTCTTGAAATAAAAATATAAATTGATATTTTAATAACCTTTAAATCATTGCATAGAAGATTGACAGTAATAACTGTTTTATTAGTACAATAAATGCTAGCATCCAATTATCATCGTCAAGCCCTCCAAATTTACGAGTCCTTGTAAATTTTTCAAGAATATATACCTCATAATTTAAATGATTATTCAAGCTTACTAGGGAGAGAGTGAAATGCTTATACTTACGACCCGCTATTAAGGGATTTGGACTTGAGTTAGATGAAGATTAAAGTTTTATGAAGAACGTAGTGAAGTCTCGGCAAGATAACGCAAAGAATATCTTTATTGCCTGATTATGTATGTGCCTACATTTAATGTAGTTATATATAATGATATGTGTGTTCAAGAAAACTTCAGTAAGCTTTAATAATACCACCTCATTTCTATATACATTTATAATATTTTTCTAAATATATTTTAAATTACGCAGTACATTCCAATATGTATTGTATTTTTATTTTACTCCCATACACCAGTATTTACATCAAAATAAATATTTAAGTATTCGTATTTTTTTAGTTTTTACGTTTCAACAGGTCAAGAGTCCCAATTATAGAAGTAAAACACATCACAAAACACCCAGGCTTGAATAAATCACATAGATTAATTTTGACCTCACCGGGAATCGAACCCAGTACCAGTATCATACCCACTGGGCTACGAGGGCCGCCTTATACCATCCTAAGACAGATTATTCTATGCGCTGAGCTATTCTAAGTCAATTTATTATGCTCAAAAACTTCATTACATTTATCTTCAATGGCACAACTTTATTTTACCAGTTAATGAATTAACTTGAATCATTTGGTAAAACAATATTAAGCAATCATTTATTTAGTACGTACGACAGCCATGTTTTATTTTTTGATAAATTATAAATGTGAAGTTCCAAATTCACATTTTTTTAAAATTAAAAATAGAGTTGTGAACAAGGAATACGCGTATCATCAATATTTTTACTATTTTGAAACTAAGCTAATAGGACTAACTTGAATAACTTGTTGGTGTTCCATAATGGTTGTTTTGTGACATTTTAAAAAATATGTGTATCTATAGGTAAAGCCGACGGGGTCAAACAGATTGGTAAACCGTGTTTTTTGGAAACAAAAATTGTTTTACAATTCTCGTTTTTGATTAAATTTTATAGACTTCCTAGGCTCTCATCTTATAAATTTATATTCCTTTATTATTCATTGAAAATTATAGTTTAGCGCCACATGTATGGAATTAGAACACTAATTTTACACGTCATTTTTATGTTGCGTCTTACCTAATGAATGCATAATTAAAAGATTTTTTAATAAATTAATCGGCTGGAATACAAAAAACATATGATATATTTCTATACATCTGATTACGGCGTTCGTAAAATTTCCTTGGAAATAGTTAACCTTTATATATTTATATATTTTTTAATTTAATGGAATTCTTTAAAATAGTTGACATATCCACATAAAACTTTAAGAAAATATATTGAATTTTCATTGTACATCCGTATATGGATACACCCATGATATAATTAGGCAGGGATCAGTTAGAAACTCTGTATCAATATCTATAACTAACTATTCTTTTCATTGGGTAAATTAAAAGAATAATTAGTTATAGATATTCTTCATACTTCTGTTTCGGATTCATTTCATATTCATTGGCAAGCAAAGATAATTTGTTAAAAAAAAATTATTTATTAAATTAAATTTTATTTATATTTATTTAATTATAATATAAATTTAATATTTAATTAAATCTTATATAAAATTATAGTAAACATAGATTTTTTAATTTTCTAAATTTTTATTTTGTTTATTTAAAGAATTTTGTTATTATTTATAAACGATATCATCCATTGCATTCAATAGTAGAATATATTCCACTGTTGAATGCAACGGATAAACCTGACTCCTTTAACAGAGACCTTGGTTTAGTTAAGGAGAGAGTGAATGTCTTTTAAATAGAAATAAAATCGTGTAACTTTCTGAAAGTTATTATTATTATATACACATGTGAGTACAACCATATCTTAGTACTCATTCTGTTTACTTAAATAAATAAATGAAAAAAATAAAAATAGTATTCTGTACCAAGTGAAAAATCATTTTCTATTGAATATTTTGCACTGTGATAACTGCTCAATCTCTTTTCTTAAAAAATTGTTACGGCTTACATATATTATTTCAGATCTTGCGTCCAATGACGTCACGGGGTAAAAACTAGTGAATTATTTAGGCTAATTCTACCCTTTGCGCTTTAAGTTCAGAAACAGTGGCAGGGTTTCAACTTTCCCTTCGCTACACAACCCAGATTAATCGGGTCCCATTATGTTTGCAACGGGGGCTGGTTCCGAGGATGAAGCTACATGTTTCAGTCGTGTCTGAGATTTTTGAAAATATTTCGGAAACAAATAGTTCACAATTTTAAGATAGGAAAGATTACGTTAAAATAACATTAATTTCACATTATTATAATTTTATTAAAAAGGGATTTTTATTCTTTTTCTTTCCGAGGTAAGTATGTAGAATTGTTTTTTGAATCTACTCCTTCAATTTACTTCGATTTATTCAATTCGTTTATGTACTTAAGATGCACTTTGCCCTATAAAAGCATTATCTTTCTTTCTTTGTATATGTCTTTGTCTATAATAGAATTAACACCATTATAAATTGTAAACATTTAATTATTACTATTACTTATTTTTAATTGGCAATAAGATTGATTCACAAATGTTATATAAATAATAAATATTCTTGAACAATGTACTACTGTAAGAGCACTGTCTGCTATAAAACAGTTAATTACTAGTGTAGCAGGCAGGGCGTCAAATCAATTTAATGTTTACTTGCTGCCAAGACTCTCAACAAAAATGAAAAAAACTTAATTAATTTTGTAAACACTGTAAATATTGTATACATTTGTAATATTGAATAAACATTGAATTATCAGAAGCAAAAACATATTAACAAATGTACACAAAACACAGGATTCAAATAAAATTTAAAAATTACATTTAACTTATAAAGTCTTTTTTTATTACTGCTACAATATATTGTCGTTTCAACAACACACTTTTTACACAACACGATTTCGTTTTTTAATGAAAATTGATTTACATAAATGTTTCAATTGATTTATTTCACCGTCGATAGGTAAAAATTATAAAATTAAACTCACAAAAAAATCATTTTTGATTTTTAGAAATGACACTGAATACGTATTTTACAAAATCTCAAAACTATGTCATTTTTAAGCAAAAATGTAGAATTATTTTTGAAAAAAAAAGTGACTGAAATAAAAAGAGGTTACTTTACAATACTTACATCCAATATTACCAATTTGCCTGTGTTTCAAATAATTTCAGGACTTCGTGTACAACCACTGAATACTGATTTTGAAAATCAATGGCAAAAATATTCGAGACAGAAGCTCGAAATTGCAATGAAATAAGCTATTTCAGAATGAAACAGTCTACTGACAAAATGCACATCTATATTTGATAAAATTACGTAAATATGAATTTCACTAGCCAATGAGTAATCCATGTATAAACATTACAGTAGCGATAGTCAATTCTCTGGTTTTTGCAACGGTGAAAATTAATTATTCATTTGAATGAGTGAGTGAATGATGACGAAATGAATTAAATAATGTTATACTGCATTGTGGCATAAGCACTAGTACTAACGACTACGGCATAAGCAGTAGTATTCCCTCCAATACAAAACCCATCGTTAGATCGCAGTTATTTCATTGGTGTTTCGCTTCCACAGCACTATAATTAAATATTGTCACTTAATGGCAAGCAGAAGGAATAGCGCACTATCCGAATCCCTTGTAATATATCACAATACTATCGCAGGATCAAGAACGATCTACAATTATCAACAACCTTTGGAAACATCTAAAAATGACTAGAATTGCCTAGCAGCGACGGGAACCTTCTCCTAATCACTACAAAGAAAAAGAACCTTCTCGAAAATTATAATTTACCAGCGTTTGGGTATAAATACCGGGACCACGCCGTGACGAGGGAGAGTCGTGTTTTGACAGATCGTTCTGTGTGAAGTGCATCGCGGACGATGGCCAGATGTGCCCAGTCGTGAATTGCGAAGTGACAGATATCGAGCGAAATAATCGGGCGAGTACTTGCCTAAATGGCGAAATAAAAAAGCGAAATACGTGCGAGAATTGGATGGAATGTTCTAGTGAATGTTAAATAAAGTGTTCATATACGAGTGATATATTTTGAAAAAGTGTAATTTAAAGAAAAGTACATTTATTAATAAATGTATCATTTATTAATAAATCGCTAATTAATTTCCAGTTGATTTCATTAATCCTCCTAGCCACTGTCGTCACTGTCGATCACCGACTCCTGGTGTATTTTTTCACAACTATATGGTAGTGGAAATTCTATTGTTTACTTGTTATATTCGATTCACGCGATTTTCCTTAGTGCTAGAAAATTTTTACAGGCTGAATTGATCGTATTAAATGAGGTTTTTCCATGTACAATGTTAGCACATGAAACCAAAACTCATAACTTCTGACATCGAAAAATAATGAAAACTGCGTAAAAATTGAAGCTTTAATGTCAACAAGCTTTTATTATGAGGGTGTAAGTATGGGAGAATGAAAGAGACGAGTCACGATTATTTTCGCTAATTATAAGACATCACAAATGCATTTACATTTTCCAACTTTTCTAAACAAGTTTGTTGCACTGCTCAAATTGAAGGCATGTTTATGTTGGAGTTCGCGTTTTCGTACAGGCTGGCACTATCGTCTCTGTAAATATTCGTTCAATACGAAACGGGGTCAAACATGACTACCTACGTAATATTTATTTTGTCTATCATAATGTTTAATTATTCTTTTCATACTGCAACTATTTTCATAATTTATATTATATTAACATCATTTTCTACTACAAGTGTCTGTATTAATTATTGATTTATTATTATTCATAATAAAGCAATGTTCTTTTGTGTGATATTTGAAATAGATAACACTGAAGTGAACTACTAATGTTTTTACTATTGTTTTTTTTTGTTTACTTCTAAATAAAATTTTACTTTATCCCATTCTGGGTATGTGGGGTGGTATTGTAAGCAAAAACGAAAGGCACAAGATAGCAAGATAAATATTAGTATTAAACCACTAACTGAGATTTTTAGTCTACCGGTTTCAACATGTACCCATCTCTTCGTCAGGACAACCACTACATACCACAGCTATTGTCTTATTCACATACTAACATCTTCCCAAAATATTCCATATATGCGTGTTAATCATGCAATTAACATGCGCTTAGGTTCCTACCAAAAGAGATCAAGAATTTGAGGAGCGGGGAAAGTCAGACGAGGTGGGGTTTAAAGAGAGTGTTGACAAGTCTTGTGTTTTATCCAATAATGCCAATAATAACACACACCAAAACAAAAACAGGACAATCCCGACTAATTTGCAACGGACTAAAACTGTACAATGACCTGCCACAACAGACCAAACAACTGACCACTGACAAATTCAAAACAGATGTGACAAAAATTGTAAAACTCGGCCAACTATAAAAAAATTACTTTGTATCTAAATTATATTATTATTATCTCTTATATTGAATCATGTAAAAATGTTATCCATAAACCTCTTTAGGTTTCCATTATATTTTTAAATAAAAAAAAATAAAAATAAAATGAAGAGACAGGTATATCTAGAAACCGGTAGACCAAAAATCTCAGTAATTGGTTCTATTACTAATATAAGTAACATTTTATTAGAATGCCTGACCACAAATTTAATGTTTTAAATATTAATAGTATTCATTTAAGTATATTTTGTATGATTCAAGATTCCCAGAGTGCAAGTATGTTGACGTCACAAAGCTAAATGCGTGTAAATTGTTCGAGGGTAAAAAATATGACTCTTAAACGCAGAAAAAAACCAGATGTACCACATTGCTCTACCTATCACCTATAAACCCTAAATACATGCGGTATTCTTGAGGACATCCATTTTATGTGAGTTATGTCTTTGAGGCTATATACATAAATCAATATAAATGGTGCGTCCAAGTAAAGTGTTTCTGTGAAGCTTAGAAGAATTATTTACCATAGATAGAGATCCACGGAACGCCAATTCTATCACGAGAAATGATTTTTGGAAATATTTTATCAACTATTTAATTAATCAATCGTACTTATATTTTTCAACAAGAACATAGATATCACTAATGTATTTTCTTTCCTACAAGCAGAAATTTTCTGTTCAGTGCTTCCCAGTTAAATACAAGGGAATATAAAATACAAAAATCCGATAAAGTAATTAATTGAAATGACAAACACTGCGTACGTTTCAGTTCAGCGAACGTAACGCGGTTCTAATTACATATTATTATGGAAATGACGTAACATTTAGAGAGTAGAGGGTGGCCAAAACTGTAATTTTCAACCTCCGGGAGCCCCTTGCTTAGCACCTAACACAGTATATTGCGACTTTCCCGACACAGCCCTGGCAAATAATGCGACGTGTTGACCTGCTCCCCGATAAGTACGGTACACCACCCTAAGCCTAAGGTTCTTTTCGCGGTCCAGAAATTACGGTTCGGTCAGTTATCTAAATAACGGTAAAGTATATTCGTGAAAGTGTCACGTTAATGTTAAATTCTTCACAATGCATCTACTGAATGGTGTATATACTTACATATTGCCCTGTTAATCTTAAAGAATATTAGAATGGTATCTATTATTTTTTAAACATATTTATTGATTTATGAAATATTTAAGATCTTAATGTGTTATATATTATGTATTTTACATATACATTCTTATTTGTCATATTATATCATCATCAAATGGAATCTGGGTGACAAAGTTGCAAAATGCTGATCCTGGATAAAGTGGGTGACGGACAACTGTCTGACAGCCGATTACGTGATAGGCCTACTTCCATATTTAATATAATATAATATGTATAAAATAATCATATTTACGCAAAAATATGAAAATACAAATCATTAAAATGCAATTTTCTTTTGTCGGGAAGTTGGATTGTCGGATAGTCGGTATATCGGGCAGTTGGTTGTTGGGCAACTTAATCTCTTTATTTCAACGCCTCTGTTATTGTCTACATTTCTTTGAATAATGAATTAATTGAACTCGCTTCTCATTGTAAACAATGGGTATATAAAGCTCAAACTTATTATTTTTTATTTGTGGTTATTGTGTTAGGTGTTAGGAGTTGTCTCTAAAAAGCAGGCATTGGACCTAGATGAAACGCCAAAGATGATAATGGCTATTTTCTTATTTTTAACAAAGAGACCACCAACAAGACGTTATTGACCCTGATAAATGTGCAATAATACAAAATAGTATATGTTGTATATTTGAATATTGACATTACATTACGGTTAATACACAACAATATTGCGATAAGCCGTGACAACAACACTGAAGAAATGTCTAAATCAAATCTCTCGTAATCTCTTCCAAAGTCCAAAGAAAAGTTCCACAAGAGTCTCGGAGAATCTAGAAGGCGGTGTTACTTATAAATACCAGGGCATCACGCGACGCGGATTCGGTCACTGTGAAGGTTAATCCATGCGATATTAGTAATAGAGCGAGTGCAGTGTGACCAGTGTTAATGATAACAGCGGTAATAAATAATGGAAGTTCCTATGAAGGCGACAAATAAAGATAGAAAGAGCGAAAATTAGTGCAACTTAAGAAATAGTTCAATAATAAGTCTGAGAAATACTCTAGAAACATTTAATGACTATAAAATTAAGAAAGGTACTTCAATTTAACTCGTGTTCAGTGACCTTTTACGTTATAAATAAAGTTTAAATTGTTTTATCGTTTTCATTTGCCTCCAAAACCACGTCTCGTGACAATATAAAGAGTCCAGTTATTAAATTCTTAACACCATTTTATACATTTAAATACATATATTTACATTTTTTATCAAAATTTATTGTTCAATTTTTTCTGTACTTTTCATTTTTTAGTCTGTCAGGTAGATAGTTCAATAGTTGCGGGATTTTAAAACTGTTTGTCTTCGTCCGGTCTCCGTAAAAATGTTTTTTTTTCATTTCAAGTTTTTTATTCAATATTTATCGTGTCGTATATTTGTTTTGTATTCTAGCTTTAAATATGTCTTTCACGTATTCTTCCAATACCAGTGTGAAATAAAGTTATTTTAATTTCAAGATTTTACATATTTTAAATCTGTTGTCAGGCTCTTCTTTACATGTTTTTTTTTATTTGCGATAGTTTTGTTAAAAGCCGCAACAACCGTAGAACTTGTATGAGAAGATGTATAAATGTGGCCGAAGCAAAAGTGGTGTGCCAGGATAGAACAGTGTGGCGTTTAATCCTTTCTGCCTACTCCTGCGGAGAAACGGCGTGATGGTTAGTTAGTTAGTTAGTTATTCTTAATTTTAATTATTTTACTTTATCTAAATAAAAATATTAAAGTCGTTATTTATAATTGAATCTACCATACTATAGTATTGTAATGTATATGCGTGATGTTTGTCCAATAAATGAGAGTGACAGACGGAATGAAAGAAAGAGAGTGAAATGTTGTAAAGCGCGAGGCGCCATTTTGCGGTCACTTCTTACCACGCAGCACTTGCCATTGTAAACATTGTACAATATTTGCTACACCGAATAACTGTCGCGGGAACCTATTGTAAACAAGACGAAGCCAATGTGTTTCATTGGACTCCCGAAGCAAAAAGATTCCTCTCCTGACACAAGAGAGAGAATATTACGAGAATAAACAATATCGTGTGACCATGTCCATGTTTAAAAACACGGCTGAAATGTTTAGGGATTTGGAACCGTGTTGTTGAGGATGGACGTTGCTCGATCTATTTATTATTCCTCTATGATCGTCGCATTCCTACTACAGTTGTCCACGGTATAAGCAATATGCTAGGCCAGCACCACATTTCGTGATCATCTTAATACCCTTTAATATTACTTAGGTAATATTATTTCACCCAAACTAACAATAAATGAAAAATTATTTATAATGAAAACAATTTTGGTTGTTGTTATTAACTTTAAATTTATGGTTATTTTATATATTTAACAAAATGACATCTCGTTGTACGATTTAAAATAAATAAAAATATTCTCAGGTTTTCACGGCTCATTAGAAACTTCTGTGTGTAGTTTTCTGAGATATTCTGCCGTATTTATGTGATCTCTCTGGTCAGATAGGTCACATATACACTGCAAAATATCCCAAAAAAACTACAAATAGAAGGTTCACACATTGATTATTTAAATTATTTATCAATACCATAATTTTGAGAGGAGCAGTCCCTCTCGTCGTCGGGTATAATGAATAACTAACTTTAATACGGTATTTTGTCAACCTATTCGGGTAGGTCAGGAGGCCGAAACTCACATTCCAAAACACTTATCAGATTCTGAACTTGTTTCCGTTAAAGACCCAACATCCTTCCTTACTGTGCGTGTTTTTAATACAAATTTAAAATAAAAAAATATATTATAAAATAAAATATAAGTTAAATCTAAGTAAAATATAATTATGTATTATTCAAAGGTTTTTTGGATTCATAAAGATTTCTTTGATTCCTATGAAAATTAATTAACATTATTATTCATAAATGTCTAAATAAAATTTTTTAATCGCAGTTACCCGTTTTGGAAACGAAACCAGATATTTTCCCGAAGATTACGTTTGGAATTCATTTATTTTTTGAGATTTCTTTAACATTTGACAAAACAAAAGTGTATGTAATATTCATGCTGTATATTCTACAATATATAAATATATACCTTTAAGAGATTTTTCAGAAAAACTGGAAACTAAAAGAGCTTTGTTTGTGTCTTGAATTTAAATTGCGCAATTTGGCAGGCTGTATCACACCTAGACCATAGACATCAGCAGGTAGGGGTGAGTGTCTATCGGAAGTGCCTCGTAATAGCGGAATCCATTACCCGAAATATTGAATAGTATTATTACGAGGCGGGAGCCGCGCCAGCCGAGCCCATCTCCAGCAAACAATGTTCGCCGAAGACAGGTAAGCCGTCTTATTCACAGGAACCTTGCGTGGATCCACCACAGCCTCGACATACTATGAAAATCGCTTAGCGCTGAATGCACGATATCACTGTAATGATATTTTGGTAAACCTGCCTTTGTAACATTATTATTATTTTGTTACTCCGCGAATTCATTTATAAACTAACTATTCGGGTAGAAGGGTGCTCTCCTACACTAAGCCAGCAATATATATGTTTTTTATATCATGTCATTTTTGTCTATAGCTTAAATACTGTCACGTGACGTGGCTGCGGGAGATATGAATGAAAACTCTAATGATTAATTAACTATTCAATTTCCAAAGTCAATATTAAACGCAATTAATATAATTTCTTAAATCTCACTTGTTTGCAATATGTCACTCATAAATAAACAGATTTTTTTTTTTTAAATAACAGCAAATTATCAAATAGCACACTCGCTCTAGTTGAAAAACGAAAAACCCTTTCCAGGGACTCGGATAAATGTAAAATCATTAACAAAACTATCAAAAAGGAAATTAGATAAAATCTCATGGATACCATAACATAACTTTAATAAAATATGAAAATGAAATTATTGGAAGAGATAAGGATTCTAAATCCAAAACTATTGAAAAAATTTACTTAGAGCTGTGCACATTACGAATTAACCAAAATGAGGTAAAAGAAAGATGCATATTGAATGTAGGATCCGAATAATTACCTGAAATAGAAATCGAATGAAAAGGAGATTGGAAAAAAGCCGCTTTAATTCTTGTGTTATTGTTTATTTAATTATCTGTTTTTTTACTTTTTTCTTTTTTTAAAAGCAAATTAAAAACAATAATAAGGCTTCAGGTTGTACAGAAACAGAATCCAAATAATAGCGATTATTGCTAAAAACAACTAGGGGTTAGAAAAATTTGTTGCAGCCATTTAGACAAATGTCTAAGAAGAAGGAAAAAAAATTACCTAAAAAACGCGGATAGTAAAAATAAAAATCAAACTATACATTATATATAGTATTTATATATAACGAGATATATATATATAAAGAAACCCGTGTTTTCCTACCCACCAAGTTTTCTCCACAACCAGCCACAACCACTCACCGGTGGTTATGGTGGTGGATAGCCCTTGATGTCACATCGAAAATATGCGATTTTGGTAGGGGTGGCTGTGCGTAGGTGGTAAGTGGGTGACAAAAATGTGCTTTCTAGCACATTTTTTGTTATGGGAAGGCCTAAAATGCTTCAGATTGTTTCAAAATAGGCGCGCCGACTGTGTCGGTGAGTCTAGGAGGTTCCGAAAGAACCTGCTCTTGAAAGTTCTGGAAGGAGAAGGTTCTAGAAAATTCCCGAAAGTTCTATAAGGTTCTAAACTGAGTGGCGGAATGTGTCGGTGTGTCTAGAAAGTTCCTGTACATTCAATAAATTTCTTGAAAGTTCTGGAAAGAGAATGTTCTAGAAGGTTCGCGAAAGTTCTATGACGATCCAAACAGTGTATTAAAAATCTACGCGTGCGAAGCCGCGCGGCTAAATTTAATTTTAAAATAATTTTTCATTTTAATTTAATTTTAATACACAGCTAGTAGTATTTAAAAAAGAATACAGCGATTATCTATAAAACCATCGACCCATAAGTTTGCTTTCGCATTTATATAAATTATTAACAAAGATCATGACGAATTGCCTAACGCTAAAATTTGATTACTATCAAGCCGTAGAGCAAGCCGGCTTCCGCAAAAGTTTTGGAACCAGAGATCACATTCAAACTTTAAGATTGCTAATAGAGAAAACTACAGAGTAGGTAGTTCACCTATACACTTAGCTTTTATTGACTATCAAAAAGCATTTGACTCGTTGAAAGGAAGTCAAAACGCGAGAATAGACTCTAGATATGTAGGATTAGTAAACTTTATATATGAAAATGCAACTATGAGTGTTATAATTGACGACGACACTAGAACTGAAAAAATGAAAATAGAAAAAGTTTAGTGTCCGACAAGGTGACACAACTCGTCTAAACTCTTTACGTTAGCCGTAGAAGATGTATTTAAGACCCTGAATTGGGATAACAAAGGTGTGAAGATAGATGGCACATATTTAAGTCACCTAATATTTGCTAACGACATAGTAGTTGTAAGAAAAATATCAAAAAACTAAGTATAATGATAAAAGAACTACACGAGGCTTCGAGCAAAGTTGGTCTTAAGATGAATATAAAGAAAACAAAATGTTTGAGTCCAGAGAACAAAATCATCACTATCAATAATAATAATATTGAAATAGTAGATGAATATGTATACCTAGGCAACAAGATAAAAATGGACAAAGAGAACCAAATAGCAGAATTGCCAAGACGAATCGGAATGAGCTGGACGGCTTTTGGCAAACCCAAACATATCTTCGAGAACAAAGAGATCCCAATTAGCCTAAAAAGAAAAGCCTTTGAATCATGCGTATCGCCAGTGATGACGTATGGAGTGGAGACTATGGCCCTTACAAGATTTTGAAGTGCCGGATACCTTGATATTTTTAATTTGAGACCTTCATCTCTATAAATATTTATCGGGTGCTTGTAGATTTCGAGTGTTTCCTTGATAAGATGCGTGTGGTGACTATTAAGCTTTCCAAGGATTTTCTGTTCAAATGCAAAATGATGGCCGGTATCCATAAAATGTTCAAGCAGTGCTGATTTTCCTGGATGACAGAGTTTGCATGCCCGTTTGTGCTCGTCAACCCTTTGGAAATTGTACGCGCCATTTTTCCCCAATATACTTTATCGCAGTTTTGTCAGTAGAGTCTATACACAGCGTCTGTTTCTATGAGATCTCAATCTTTCGCTGATCTCAATAGATCTTTATTTTGTGAATTGGTTCCAAAAACTGCCTTGATGTCTCTTTTCTTGAAAGCTCTAGCAATTCTGTCCGTAACGCTTTGAACAAAAGGTAGAAAAGCAATAGCCTTGCATTCAGCTTCTGTACGTTTTTTCGGGGCGTTCAGACTTCGCTCTTATGATGTGCTGTATTTGTCACTTTTAAACATTTTTTCACTGGTAAACATTTTTTTCCAGTGTATTTTCACGTCATGTTGTTTTTCACCCCATTGAGAAAACGAGAATCGATTCTAGAACCTCTCATATGATAATCTAGTACCTACTCTGCCATGATAACTACTCCTGTAGCAGACTGATTAACAAATCCTTATTTATGTATATTATGTACCTACCTACCTATAAAATGCAGATTATAATATTTTATGCAAAAATTTATTTCATTGTTTTATAATTTTTATTTTCTTTAGTACTTTTCAATTCTATACAACAAATATGTGACAGTATTAAAATATAATTTTATTTCAAAATTTGTTATTTATACCCGCTGATTTTTGTCAGCCATAATCTATTAACACCTAAGTAAGGATATATTTATGTAAAATATTACTTTAACATCTTTTTAATCAATATTGTCAAGGAAGAGATTACGGTTCAGCTTTGTAACAGATTGAATTTTATTTTATATATTCAACTGAATTTTGGAATTGTTATTTCTTTGTTACTGTTATTTAATTCGAATGTGCATAAAGCAATTTTTTTTATATTTATTAATTAAATAATTGTAAGCTATCAGTTTGATTTATAATAAATACAATATTTCCCAGTTTCATTTTGCTTACTTTCAATCATGATTTACATATACTAGACATTTTATTGCACTGATAACAATCAAGAATGAAAATGAATAAAACGCGTTACTGGACGACTTTTACTGTATGATTTAGGATGACACCTGGTCCTTTGATAGTACCATCAGATCATGTAATAAAGTGATCAAAGGGAAGACACCTCTTTCGATTCAATCATCAGTGACGTAGACCAGGTCCAGGCAAAGGATCATATAACAACATTAACTGGAATGATTTGAATCTTAATATGTTTGAAAACTAATGAATAATCAATTTTGGGAATACATAACAATTGCATTATATTTCCTATATTGTATTATTCTCTTGGATTATATATTCTTAATCTTAATTCAGAGAGAAAATGTGAATATTTTATTCGTATTCAAAAAAATCGTTCTTATTCGTTGCATCACTGAAAGCCTTGGGTACGTACAATGCGTATTCTATTTTTAGACTTGTTTACTCTAAAAAATCACCATGTCAATGACCTCTAGGCCAGGGGAGGTACGAGGGAGGGGAAAATTCCAGGAAATTTCGTGCGGAATGTTGTAAACAAGTGACGTCAGCAGAAGTATTGAGGTCAACTGAAAGTGTATAAAACGCGGGACGCACGGGGAGACGGGGTAGTGATTTTTAAACCGTGAAGCAGTGCGGAAGCGCTGTCCATTTTGGTATAAATAATCTATCTATATAATCTATTGGAGACGAATTAAGAAGGAAGACAAAATAAGGGAACAGGGAACAAGGAGCAAGGAAAACAAATAAATAAAAGTGGAATACTTTGAACCGAGCAGAGACGTCAAAAGGGGTATTTCAGTTAAACTGATTTATTTATTTTATTTTATTTTTGTTATTTCACGTACTAGTTCAAAATCATACACTAACATTTAATAGGTTTATTTGTCAAAAAGTAAATAATTAACGGTCGTACAAAACATTTCATTGAAGTTTCAGTTGCGGACTATAATGCGTAACAAGTAATAGATTTCTTAGTATTGTTTTTGATTGGTTTATAATTGTGCGATCTGATAGGTAAGGTTGTCGTCCGTTGGACCGTCGAAAACCAGGGCTTGTGACGATTGGTAATGGATGTTCCACCATGTCAGAGCATGACCGCTAGTCAAGGATATACTAGAAATAGTGCGTTTTCTGCAGCCTGAGACATGAAGAATAGTGTGTACTGACTGTATAACGTCTGCTAAATTGCCAGTGGAAGTACCTCAGGCTTTGGCAATCTTCGATCTGCCGAATGACATACCTTGGGAGTGTATGAAGAATGATTAAATTCTACATTATCTGCATGAAATATGTATTTCAATTTCGATGATTCAGACAATCCGTCTGTTTGTCCCATTACGTACGTTCGGGATAGGAAACCACTGACTTACCTTCATCATCATCATCACTAACATTATAAAATGTTCCTGCGGGGTTGCCTATTAGCGACATGTGCACATCACGAGTTTCACCGTTGGCCGAAATCACCATAAAAAACTGCATTATAATTATCTATTCGATAACTTCAAGGATACCTTTTCATCAACACGAAATCAACACAGCAGTGCTACAATGGATCCGTTTGACGCAGGATTAAGGATTCCCAGCGGATCTCTGTGCCACTAGCTTGATAACGTTGTATCACATTTCAAATCATCATCAGTTAACTTATGTCTATGAAAATCACCGTCAGACGCGAGGAAGGATTCCTGATGTGTATATGTCGCCGGAAACCTGGTACACTTCGTGGGATCACCATCTTATTGCATGATACTCAAGCAATTAAAGAATATCAAGCCACGGGTTGACCTGTTCGTTCTAAGGAGAAGGGGTTCATCATTTGTAAAAGGTCGGAACCCATCCGGAAGGGCGTACGTGGAGGAGCCCATTCCACCCTTATCTTCGCGGAATGATGATCAATTAAATCTGACGTCATTCATATAGTCTTCAAATCATTTTAAGTATTTTAAATTCACGGGCTGCTAATAAAATAAAAACCTACTTCGAACCGGTCAACCTCGAGCATTCATAATGTAATTAGAATTTATATAAATGTTTCCTTCTTCCAAATTCATGAACAGAGGAGGCGAGATCTTCACTTCAATATTTCAAATCGAAAGGTAGGAAATTTATCATAATAACTGAATTTTTTTATGTTTTTCATAAATTTGTTTCCATATATGTTTTTCTCTCCCGTCCGAATTAAATTATGTAGCGTAAATTTGTTCTCTTTCGTATGGTTTGATCACTGGAAATACAACACGTTTTCTCAAAGAACTTCGGGTTGCTTTGCGTCACAATGTGGGTACTAGACGACATCACGAGCCAATTTTATAGATAATTACGTATAAGTATACATTTTAATAGATTAGGTTAAACGACATCATGAGCCATTTTCATAGATAATTACGTGTAAATATACATTTTAATAGATTAGGTTAAACGACATCACGAGCCATCATATAGTATCAGCGTCTAGAATGATATTTACGTAAACATATTAGAGTCCTGATATTAATTAAACATCGATAAACTACATTACGAAGGTGTCGCGATGTTAGGGAACAATTCTATAATAATAATAAAAATAGTAATAAATCTAGATATCACATTAAATACAATACACGTGTTATTTCCAAAATTATTTATATTCATTGAAGTAATAGAAACTTAACCTTAAAAAACTTAAAATAAGAAAATTAACTTAACCAACCGAAGGAAATTTACCCTATTATATCAATTACTAACAGTCCTTACCCGGCGTTGCACGGGTTAATGATTAAGCTTTTAAATAAATTTGTGAGGATAAACAAAGGTTCGATTCGAATAGTATAGATTTGCATCGAAAATATATGAGCGGAGGAGAAGGGTTAAAAGAATAGGGGGAAATGTTGCATATGTTAAACGCCGAGTCCTAACGAATAAGTTTCCAAATTTTGAGTTCCGATCGGCCGAAAAGTACAGATTTACCTAGAAAATATATCAGGGGAGGGGAAGGGTTACAAAAATATGGGGGTAATGTCGCATATATCACCCGCCGAGTCCTTAGGAATAAGTTTACAAATTTTGAGTCCGATCGGTCAAACGGTACAGATTTGCATCGAAAATATGTCATATGTAAAAAATATGGAGGAGGGGAAGGGGTAAAATAATAGGGGAGAAATGTTGCATATATTACCCGCCGAGTCCATAAGAATAAGTTTCCAAATTTTGAGTCTGATCGGTCAAACGAAACAGATTTATACCGAAAATATCTCAGGGGGAGGGGAAGGGGTATGAGGATAGGGAGGAAATGTCGCTTATGTTACCCGCCGAGTCCTAAAAAATAAGTTTCCAAATTTTGAGTCTGATCGGTCAAACGGAACAGATTTGCATCGAAAATATGTCAGGGGTATGGGGAAGGGGTATGAGAATAGAGAGGAAATGTTGCCTATGTTACCCACCGGGTTCCAAAGCATAAGTATGCAAAATTTGAATCGAGTCGGACAAACGGTGTGGATTTGTATAGGGAACAGATAGGCAGACAGACAGACATTGAGTTTTATAGATATAGACTAGTTAAAATACCTGTAATTATGTTTCACAACTAAAATGGGTAGAAATATCCCTATATTAAAATCAAATCATCACAAACCATTTGAAATTATATAGAATCATTAAGCATTCACTACTGCATAAACATAATTTAGGCTCACTGCTTAACACTCTTGTACTTAAATTGTAAGAATGCCGTAACTTAAGAAAATAATATACTATTATGAAGATTGTCTTGATAGGTTGAAACTGGTACGCTTAAAAAACAATAAACAGTGAAAAAAAGTTCAAAATTATTTTAATTGAATAAAAATAGAATTCCATTTAAAAAATGAAAAATATGTTATTGCCACATTGGAATTTTAAAACATCTATTTGAGCAAATTTAATATTCCACAGCTCGAAAATAGAATGATTAATAAGTAAATTAAATTCAAATTAATTAAAACTGTACAATTTTTTCTAACAGAGCTTAATAGCATTTTGCAAAACACATAAGAAACAAAGTAATAAACAAAAGGAATTCAAAATATTTGCGAACAATTTATGAAGTTAATTAATTATCTTGGAATGCTTCCCTCAGTGAATAATGGAAAAGAATAAAAAGTTTTTGCAAGTATTTATCAAGACAGTGGAAAATTAAAATTCTTACAAAAACAGATGTTGAGAATTTTTTCATTAAAATTGTGTGTTATACGCTTAACCAAGGGGTTTTTATAACGCTGATAGAATTTTCCAACTAAGATTTTCAACAAAACTTCTTAACATGGCTTTGCAATCAACTACATGGGTCAAATCACAAAAAAACTTTTTTCGTAGAGGAAAATTTTCTTTTTCTTTATTTCAACATAAGTTTTATCTTTTACAGAAATGATCTCAGCTATATAACAAAAATGAGATCTTTTAAAAAAAACATATAATAGTACTTAAGTTTCAAAGTACTGTCTGCTATCAAAGGTTGAAGACCGAGTTTACAGTTCTCTGATTTTTCGTGTGCAAGATGTATTAGATTATAGATTACCGGCATTTTGGATACTTTTGAAGTTGCGCCGCAACATAATTTATTTTAACCCAGATATTATCGCTCTTCTTTAGCATATTGAGTTGTAAGATATCGTACTTCTCAGAGCAGAGAATTCATTTAAAAAATTTAGCTTGTCTTAGTTTGGTTTTTTAATATAAGTTCTCTTTAACTCTTCGTCATCGTCCCAGAAGATCTACACCGATTTTATAAATTATTTTAGTGAAATGATTCGGGCTGGAGAAATGTGATTCAAATCAGGGAACTTTAAAGAATTGTTGATAGATTTGTGCAGTTGACTTTGATTGGATGATATGTGTATTTTTATTTATTCCTAAAATATTATTTTACCATATTTAATTGCTTAAATATAAATATTATTTATCAAATAAATTCAAAAATAAACAAACGTATACCTATAAATAAATGAAAAACTGTTATGGCCTCACTTAAAAATTACAATAGTTAACTATTTTGAAAAGATTGATATCCTCAGAATCAATTCTAATATTCAAAAGTAATTGTGTACTTTACGTAATGACTAATGACCGATTATTTTAAATAAATAACGCAATTATTATTTCCATTATTTTTTACTCATAAATACAAATATTTTACATAAATGAATATATTTTTTTTAAATATTTTTTCACTATGCAATGGTTCAGACACATGCACAATGAATCGTGAAAATTTCAGGAAGAAGATTGATGCGAACGTGACAGAGAACCAAAAAAATATATTATAAAAGGCAATTGCAAACATATTCAATGCTGGAAATGGCAGTCAGTATTTATGCAAATGACAGGCGCAAGTTTTAATAAAAAGATGAGATGGAATCTATAACTGTATAATAAAAATAAAAGAAATTCGTCTTCACGGACTATCATTTTAAAGTATAGCACAAAAAGTGTAATTTTTCGTATTTTCATATCCCAGCTCCGCCAATCTTCCGATGATTTATAGGATGCGATAATTTCATAGAATCGAAGATGTTTTTATTTATTTATTATTTTACTTATTTATCATTTTTCTTATTTACATATCATAATCTTAAAAACTCAAATATGAATCAACAATACAAAATAACCAAAATCAAAATAAGTTTCTTCTATTTAATAACATTTTTATTAATTCTGTCTTTTGACCATTTTTATTAATGTCCGTTTTAACATGGCATGAGATTTTATTAAATATTTTTGGTATGACATATTTCAGTGTTCTTTGTCCATACTTATTAATGACCTTCGGTATTCGTAGTCCTTCTTTAACCATAAACCTGGTACTATGTTTATGAATCAACCTATGCTTATATGTCCCATCTTCATGATATCGTGTAATTAGTTTGTACCACAAGATAGCATGAATGGGCATGAAGCCTTGCTTTTTGAAGAGTTAATGTATATCTTTAGTAGCATTTTCTTTATTTATTAATTTTATTGCCGAATTTTGAATATTTTGGATTCTTCTAATATTAGTTTTGATAAATGCTCTACAGAGATTCGTAGAGGTATGCAGACAAGTAAAAAAATATTAGATTATTGAATAATATTATAACTCGGATATGCAATAGACTATTATACTGAACATTTAGTACTATAATTGCAATTTAATTGTATAATTATTATTATTGCACACAAATTTTCTTCCCCCGTGCACGTGTTGATTTCAAATCAACATGAACTTCACACAAGGCAGCATTTTGTGTAGTTGAATATTTGCTTCATGTGGATTTATATTTTTGAACACAACAAAATATTATTTACAACAAAACAGTGCTTGTGTAAAATGCACCCGTTTCAGGTTTCAGGTAGAGGAAGATGTAAATGAGTCTACTTATTTAAGAGCATTTGTTATTAAGCATCTCATTCCCTCATTTGTTTTAAGACGTTCGCAACATTCAAGTAAATTATACCCCTTGCAAATTACACATTATTTAAAAAAAATACCGCATATTTTATATTACAAATAAATTACAATTATAGATTGCAAACTATAATATAAAGCATTTCCTGAAAATAGGCAGCTTTCTTGTGCTATTTACGTATATTATAGACAGCATTCCGTTCTCGGTAACATCGCTCAAAGAGATTTGCTATGAAAATACCGAGCGAATGCTAATGAAACTTGCAAATGGCGGAAGAAATACGAAAGCCGCAGTAACAAAGTGAAACTGTGATCATTAATAAGAATACCTTACCTTACCTTAGACATCTTCAGTTTAGATAGTTTCACATTCCAATATACAGGACCAACCTGCCGATGGTTATGCTATAGCTATGCTGAACAATATCGTTTTGGGTATTGATATATTCCATGTGTCTGAAGGGGTTTTCCGAAGCAGGATTCTCCTACACCTTTGACCAGATTGTTATTTTTATTTTTGTTTTGTTGTCCAGATTGATATGTTATTTTTAATTGCTATACATATAATTATATTAATTATATCTTCATAATATGTATGAATTTAAGTTTGTAATGTACGTGCCGCGTTTCGCGTCTGTAATATTTATAACTTTTTGATCCAAATGGAGCAAAATCTGTACAAATCTGTGGCTCAACAGAGTCAGACGCTCGAATTGGTACTACAGACAGCGTCAGCATAGATTGTTTCACATTCCAATATACAGGACCAACCTGCCAATGATTATGCCCGTTGGAAGAGCTACTGCTATGCTGAACAATATTACTCTGGATATCGATCTGTTCCATGTCTCTGAGAGGGTATTCCCCTACACCTTTGATATGAATGATTTTATGTTTAATATTTGCTTGTTTATATATGCTTATATAATTCTAAATTATTTATAACATTTATGTATGAAATTTTGTGAATGTAATGTAAATTTTATATTTAAAAAAATTTAATTGAATTGAATTGTATTAAAGAGAATAAATTGTTCATATTTGATATAAGTGACTGTAATGGTAATCCAATGTTTTACAAAAAATAAGTCATAAATATTGAGAAAAAAATGCAAACTTGAATGTCGCATATCTCCATAACTATTGATATTAATTAGGTGGTGGTTGTTTGAATATTTTCGACTCATAATCTAAGCAAATAGAGTCTTATGAAGTTGTTAATGTTTTCCAAATTATCTTGTATAGTCTTTGACAATAACATAATATATAATAATAAAGAAATATTGAAGCATTAGCAAGTGCACATTGCATCTTCCGAAACTAGGAAACATCTCTACATACATATCTATGTATCTTTATAGAAATATTTCCCAGAGAAATTCTTCCCTGACTGCATTGCTCGACAGAAACAATGTTTAAGTTTTTACTTAAGTACAAGACGCTCTGGAATTTTCAGTAAATATAAATTTCAGTTATTTTAAAAGCATAATATTCGCATGTTGTTAAATTCATTTACCCTTACAAATATTTCAAATATTCTTAACTTAAATTCTGCGGATAATTATCCTCCACCATTCTTCTTCTTTTTTCTGTTTTTCGGTTCGTGTGCATTGAGAAGATTTTTAAATAGATTTTCGACTCGAGACAATTCTGCGATTTCGATTTTGAGATTTCCCACGAGATTCTTTGCAGACTTCTCTCAGGTTTCGTAAACACGACATGCTTTATGGCACCTCCCTTGTACGTCAAAGATCAAATTTATTTATTTGAAAATATTACGAAAATTTAATTTTTCAATTGTTTCAGCAATTCACGTGAGTTGAAAATTATTTATGTGTAAAATAAAAAGTCCTTAATTTTTATCAAAACCGTGATTATTTTCTAATAAATGATTTGCAAATTCAGAAAAAAAAATGTCTGAATAATCATGGTTTTTATGAATTTTCAAATCATTTATTAGAAAATGATCACGATTTTGATAAAAATTTAGGACTTTCTATTTACACATAAATAATTTTGGTCTGAAATTGAATAGTTTAGAATCATTAAAAATTAGTAATGCATGTAACAGTAAACAAAATATTATAAATAATCAATTAAATTTGACTACTAGCCCAATTCTAAAATAAAAATCAAATAATTGCGAGTAATCAAGAACTTCAGCAATAATATTTAAAAATAAATTTTCAAATAATTTAGAAAAACAAAAAACAAAAGACATTTTTCAATTTGATATTTTGACATATATATAACACCCTGACGATGGAAAGGTATTTTCGAAACATGTAGGTGTAATTATTCAAATAATATAAGTAGATTTATACAAATAATACAATCAATATTTTTATATTTTAATATATTACAAAACATAATAAAAATGAGTAAAAGTTAGTGTTAGTGTTAGCGTCCACGAAGGGTAACATACTCAAGAGAGTGATGATAACTGAGTACACCTTTACAGTCAGCTACTAAATTAATTAGTGTATATTATAGATATCTCACAGAGACGAAACTGTATTAATTATGGGAAAGTAGGTATAGAAGTCATTTGGGTGTACTTTTTTTGTGTAATGAAATTCATCCGAATTACTTGCATTACACTAGGATACGCCAAAGTATATTGCTTCCAAAATTCCGCAATCAATTGTAGATTTTCTCATTAGCGACATCTGTGGGGATTTAGGCGAATGAAAATGGCTTTGTACAGGCCGCATGGAAAAGGCGCTTACAACTCATATATGAAAGCTTTCTACGCAATTTGAACATATATACAACTTCCAAAAAAATGAATAAGCATGGTATATTCTATCATGGGTGGAAATGGCGAATGTTACAATTGTGTAAAGTGATCACTTAAGCCAATCATAAGACAGGTCATAAGTCCTGTGTACACCCAAATGACTTCTATACCTACTTTCCCATAATTAATACAGTTTCGTCTCTGTGAGATATCTATAATATACACTAATTGATTAATAATGTCTCTGTGATTTGAACAAACTCAAAAATATAGCTACTAAATTCTTTATTTAAATGTTGTATGTATATACTTTTATGCAGAGAGAATATTGAACCAGCCGGTATGGATCGAATCTTCATCTGTAGATAATCTTACGTTTTTTTTGTAACTACACTTTATTGATCTTAGATGATTTTCAGTTTCGTAAAATCATCGTGAGATATCATCAGTGTTAATTGTGCCATATTATATATTTCTGTGCATATAAATCATATTTATCTTTAAGTAATAGCTCATAATATTGCAAGTTACGTACGTAGAGATAGTCACTGTCTCGTACTATCTCGTAAACCATTTCGTAACTATGATTTAAACTGAATGTAAGCCTACGTACTACTACGAAATACACAATATTCTAAGTGTTGCACTTTAAAAGATGGAAAATACTTTATCCTGGCGTACGAAATATTGTTTTGGGAATATGTTGAAACAGATTCTTTGCTTATTTATGTTATAAGCAAATGGCAACAATCCAATTGGATGTTAGTTTGGAGAAATAAAAAGATTAAATTACAGCCTGTTTCAAAAATGCTTTCGCACTTCACAAATGTTTTGTAATTGCAAAATAATGCTCTGATATGAAATACCTTAATTTAGGATACATTTATATTTGTATGTTTTTTTAAAAATTAAAGAGATATTTATATTTATTTTTTCGTAAAAACACGAAATATACTGAATTAATTGTAAACGTTGCTCCTTATCAGAAAAAACGTGATCCGATTATCATTTGTTTTATACCACATAATATATCATGTAGTTACGCCAACAAAGCCTGCTAAATGTCCATTGTTCTAATTAACTTAATTTAAATAAACATTTATCGTTAGTTTAACAACGCGATTCATCAAATGAAATCCATAATACCGTAAATAACATTCATATGTAAACGACGATAGTTATTTATTTATTTAGAATTATTGCCCTAACATTATGTGTACAAATACGTATGATATGGTAATGGTAAAAATTTTCTATTTTTAAACGATAAATGAAGAAATAAATGTAATTAATTAATAAAAATAGTTCATAATTCATCCAGTACTATCTTAAAAATAAATATATTTTTCCCATATCTGGTTATCACATCATGTTTTGACGTTTATTTATATTCAGGTTTAATTTTTTGTATATATATATATTTTTTAATTTATTCTAAAAGTTTATTTTTTAAACAAAATTTATTTTTTATTTATAATAATTCTTAATAATATTCATTGATATAACTATTTTCTCTTGCAATTTTTAATTTGATTTGCAATAATCTGGAGTGCTTTTTTGTGCCTTTTTTCGTTTTCCTATATTTAGGTACTCATTGTTCTGCAATTATTGGGATGCACATTCTAATTTGAGTCATATATCAAACATGATTATTCCAAAATTTTTATATACTCATTGTATTTTTCTATGTAGGTTATGTCTACTTGTTTAGTGTTTTATTCTTTTGCACTTATATTATTTCCATATGTTTAATATTTTCATACTGTTGACATTTTAATTTCTTTCTTATTTCTGTGAATTTATGATTTTTTTATATTGTGTAGGTTTTTTAAAGACTTTTATGTCCGTGTACGTTAACAAAATAAAAAAATAAAAAATATAGCACTCGACGATCAGTTGGATAAATGTAATAATAATAAACTCAAGTGATTACACAGTTAAGAATTAATTTTATTAAAATGAGTAACCACGAGGTGTTCTCGAGAAATATTTAATAATATTGTAATAAATATTACATAATATGATAGAAAAAAATACTTATAGATAAATAATTACCTCGTGTTATTAGTAATTGACTCGTGTTTATAATAAGTTAACTGAAAAAATTAAGGTAACTTTAAAACTCCGCTATTTTAAATATAAAATAATAAATTGGCTTTAAAAAAATCAGGATAAAAGTATGTTGAGAATGTGACCCACCCATGATCCAATCTTCTATATTTCTTTACTTTTATGTATTTTGATATTATTTGACATTTTTTTATAAATATATTTTCTTTTCTTTTGTTTTATATAATATTGTATTATAATATTAAACTATTAAATTGTTAATTATTACTGTCCCAGAACAGTTTTAACTTAGTGGGGCGTTATAAGCTAAATGTAAAAAAATGTATTTGTAATTGTGATAATATAATATATAAATAAATAAAAATAATCAAATTCTCGCAAAATTTAAAAGTATATATTTAAATTAATACGTTTCACAATAATCCAAGCTTAACACTTATGAAATCAAATGATCCGACCCCGGCTTCCTTAGAGCCAAAGTGGCGAGACTTTCAAAGGTATCTCCAAGATTTGTCGCAACTTGTTTCGCTCCAGAGTAAACACCTTCAACAATTTATCATTCTACGGAGGGAATGTGTCATTGTCACTGGTCGTCACGGTAAGCTGTTCCAGGGAGTAAGCTCCCCCGTTTCTGCTAATGATTTTATATATATACAACCCCGGTCGGTGCTCTTTCCTCTTGCAAATGTTGATCTTTACATTTCTTCTCGTGCCCTAGTTTTCTCGGCATTCTCCAATTTACCTTTTTCCCCGATTCTTTTAAACGTGTTGCTATGTGCTCCCTTACCTTATTGTCATTTCAAGGAATTGGTGTGCATTTTATTGAGTGTTTCATTTTTTTAATTCATATTATATTAAGTTAAATTATAGATCTCTCGCAGAGACGAAGCTATTTATATATTTGATTATTGAAATTAACGCACGTAGTCCAATTAAATATATTACATAACATGATCAGCATAAAATACTTCAGAATAAAAGTTATTAGCAATTAAAAACAAAAGTAAGGACAAAGAGAAGAGGTGTCAGATGGGCACCTTGAGGCACGCTCGATATGACTTCGATACTGGTTGCCAAATATTTATTTATTCTGATCTTCTATTTAAATATGATTGTATGAAGAATAAAAATAAATAAAATAAATATGGGAAATCATGTATAGAAATTATTTATTTGGTGTCCATTGGGCTTATGACCTGTCTGGCTTAAGTGATCACTTTTCAGAATGCAACGTCACGAGTACACTTAAGAAAAATCACATACATCTACCATATTTTGAATGTTGTATATATGGTATGCATGTACCTTATTTTGTGCATTAGTAACAATTACGCTATCTACATCTGTTTTTAATTTTTTAAGTTTTCATTACCATGAAATTGTGATGTCGCCGCTGGTAAATGATATTTCTATATTTTATATATGATATTCATAGGAATTTTTTATATATATACACTAGAGTACACCTGAAAATTAGTTTTTTCTCTTTTATAGAACAGTAAATGGTATCCACCGCTTACCCAGGATCGTTCTAAGAGCAAAAGCTTCCTTACCGGTCCTACTCAATCATCTCCAGGTTGACATTTTTTAACACTTCTTTGCAAGACCGTGCGGCCCCGCAGCTGTCGTATATACGGGACGGCATTGCCGCAAAAATTAATTATTTACTGTCTCCACCGTGAAAGAAGTTTTTTTTTAATAATGTAGTGCAAATTCATAAAATAAGATAAAACAAAAGTTGCATAACTTAAACATAAAAAAATAATATTCATCTCCCTTATATTTTTATTTTCTTTGTTAATGTCTATACTTCGATTTTTAATTTTTAATATACGTTATATCCTGATGAAGGGACCATTGGTCATGAAACATGTTGATACTTCAACAAATTTAGTGGTTAGCATAAAGTATATTCTTGTTAATTATATAAATAATGTTACTACAAAATTATTTTGCAGTTATTGATGAAAATATATGTATAGAAAACGTGTAGGACTGTACTAACTTTCCCACATACTGGATTAAAGAAATAAAGAAATTTTAGCAAATAATTATGGTTAAGATCATTTTAAAATATGATACATTTATATTATTTAACATTATTTAACATCACTCATTACATAATTTTATAAGGAATAAAAAAGGAAAAAAAAATCGAAAAATGACTCGAAGTGAACTTAGAAAACTTGGAATTGGTCTCGTATTATTTTATAGCTAGGATGAGGCATCTCAACTAACAAAAGAAATCAAGAGAAAATATCGATGAGAATAGAACGAAGCAGAAATGCATATTACGGAAGATTAAAAACTGTATTTTAAAGCAACGTACCACAATGTTTTTGCCCTGTGCATTCTTTCAATTCTTACATATGATAATGAAATCTGATCCCTGAATAATAAGCTTACTCGAAAGCTCTAGACGACACAGCATACTATGCAAAGTAGTTTACAAGAATCTGAACTTGGTCGTTTTAAATATAAATGAAGGAGATATTTCTCCTTTGTAAGATGATTTGGATGGATTTGAAGAAAAATACGTCATATCTTTAGTTACAATTATCATATGAAATGAAAAACAAATGAAATTTTAAAAATAATATAAGTTTTTTGGCTTCTAATTTTATATAAATAGTGTCGAAAAGTGGGTGGCAGGTGTAACCTTAACAATACATTACCATGAGATAAAAACCGATCTAAAGTCTCGATGATATGAATGAATATGAAAGCACCTTGTCGAGTCTTTGGGGTTCCTACCCTACTAGGATAAGGATATGAAGATGATGATGATGGTGATGAGAAATTTGTTGATTAATATTATTTTTCATTCATATTTTTTTAATTCACTCCTTAATGATTTGATGTGTGCCGAGAGTATATTCGATAGAATTTAATATTGATAAAAATGATAGGATTGCGAAGTCATGTCCTTTATTGCATTTAATTTTGATAAATCATATATACGCTTTTTTGTTACTCTAAAAAATCTTTTAAAAAGCCTATACCATACCTTCTTAGTCAATTCCACCAATTCTGTAAGTTTTTTTTTAGACCAATTTCCTGGAACCAGAATTAATATTTTAAAGCAAGATACTCGTAATTTAACACAGACTGATAACTGTAATTGAATGTTTGTGAAAAATGCAATATTTCTCTTGATATTATCTCATAACTAATATTATGATATCCTCGCATTTATTCATAAAAGTATTGCAATGCACTTGTTATATAAATCAAAACTGAAAAATATACACATATGTAAGATACCGAGTAAATAAATATATTCGGGGATTAACTATTATATAAGGACTTGCATTCTGCATGTTTAAAATAACGAGAAAAATGTAACGAAAACATTTTAATAACGACTATTGACATTGCCTTACTTAAATTACGAAATAAAATATTTATTTTTACACCAGTATAATCCAGAAAAATTCGTATTTTAAATTTTAAAAATATATTTATTAAACAATCTTGTTCAATAAATACATACACAGGACGAATCCATCTATTGACAAAATATAACAATCCCTATTACCGGTAGATACCTACATTAAGCCACACATTGTCATTATATTTCATAAACATATAATTTAGTTTTATGATGACACAGCCTTTATTTAAATTTTTTATGGATATCTTTTTACGTACAAATTTTTAACTGTCACTTATCGTGGCTGCTGTAGGTGAATGAAAACAATGGAAATTAATTAGTGATTTTTAAATTACTGATAAGTTCATTATGAATTGAACATTACTGTCATGGCAGTCTAACGTTTTACAAAAAATAATTCAGAAATATTGAAAAAAAGGCAAACTTTGATGTCGCGTATCACTATAACTTTTTATATTAGGTCATAATAATAACTCATAATTAAATCAGAAGTCTACCTTTAATGTATTGTGGACTAGCTCTGTTATACCCTGTATCTGAGACCCTGTATATACTGTATACAAGTGAAACTCGCCGAAGAGAAGACGGTATTCCTAAATTTATTTGTCTCTTGGTGAAAATTTTTTTGAAAAGATGCAAAACAAAAAAAAAAATTTCGTTAAAAATGCACGCACATTTTTTTACTTGTTTCACTAATCAAAGTGCAGTGTTACATGTGAAATGCGTAAAATTTAATATATAAAAAAAAAACTTTTATTGCATTTGTAACCATGAATTATTATGCTGCAGATTAACATTAGGTAGATACTCAAACCACATAAATTCTCAACTTTTTTATGTCAAAACGCCAACATGGTGTTGTACAAGTATTTATGAATATTTTATGCATCGGTTAACTAGGTACCCCGGTATAATAAATTATTGCCAGGAACATTTTTCATAAATCTCCGATGTGACGGCAATCAAATTTATTATTAGCGGTGTAATGCTCAAACCGGCCGCGCGCGGCGCTGGCGTCGCTTAACGGTCAATCAAATTGATCCAATTAAAAAGGCGATGGTGAAAAAATGGATTTTTAAAATGGAAGCTTTAAATGGATCAGATGGCGTTTTTCTGGATATTTTAAAACGCCTGTCGAGAGTTTCATTTTAACGATCACTCAAATTATTACGCCTATAAATAAATGTAAAACAATATTTTTTACGTGGCTCCACGAACCGTAACTCTAACAATGCTACCTTACAACTGTACTAACCGTAGTGTATCGCTTGGATCTCTCCATCCAACTTCTTTTGTATACTTGCAGTTCGCACATTATTAACAGGTCAGTAATTTAATATGAATAAGAAATACATCACCCAAGGGAGACACATTATTATCATACGAGTGATATTCTGTGGATAACTTTTTTAATAATATGCAGGGTTATATGGAAAACATTAAAAACCTCGTAGAATTATATTCTTGCCTTGATTATGGGTCGAAAATGTTCAAGCAGCCATCATCTACTATCAATAATTATGGGGTTGTGCAAGATCAGAGTTTGCATTTTTTTTCAATATTTCTTAGATTTATTTTTTTACAAAACGTTGAACTTTCATTTCAGTAACTTATATCGATTACGAAAATCCATTTATTTCAATAAAAGTTTTAAAAAAAAAACGATAAAAACCCTGCAGAATATCTATACGACTGTTTTCCAATTCTAATTGGAAGGTTTTTATTATTTTATTTGACTTGTATTGAAGTGAGTGGATTTTTCACATTCAATATGAGTTATTGTAATGATAATCCAACGTCTTACAAAAAATAAGTCAGAAAGATTGAAAAAAAATGCAATCTCCATAATTATTGGGTATATTAGGTCATGGTTACCTGAACATTTTTGACTCATAATTAAATCAGGAATATAGTTGTGTTAGGTTATTTCTGTTTTCCAAATAACCCTGTTTATCGATCGTTACCACGATAATGTAATGGGATCTCTTTTATATGCACATTTTTACTTTTTCTTTAACTCAAGGCGATTCTTTGGCAATACGAGCGAAATTCAGCACTTCTTCTCAAAACTGCTCTTGCATTTTGTATCATATTGTAACAAGATGCTAAAAATAATTTACACACTGTCCGAACCCCTGGTATTATGTCCCATGGAACAACACTATGGAAACATCGAGAATGGACTATAACAATCCAGGGTTATCTACAACCTGAGAAGTGATGAGCACCTTCTCCCTACCAGCATCCGGATACAGAACCACGCCGCGGCGGGAGTTCAGTTGTCATGTTTGACAGTTCGTTCAGTGCGAAATCGGCCGCGAAGTATGCGCAAGACGACACCCTGTGTGGGCAGTCGTAAATTGCGAAGCAATAAATAAAGTGAATAATTGGGCAAAGTACCTAATTGGCGTTTAAAATAAATGGGATAAAAACTACGAGCGAAAATTAGAAGGATGTTCAAATGAATATTAAATACGTGATACCCAGCCATAATGAAGTGTTCATTTACGAATGATCTCTTCTTATTCTTCATTTTCAGCATTCATCTCTCCACTGGATGGATATAGGACTCTTCCATACCTTTCTATCATTTCTTGTTATTTGCTAATTTTTTCCATTTCTTTCCCCCCACAGCGGTTACGTTGTCGGCCCATCTCTTTTGAGATCTTCAAGATCTCCACTTCAGAACTCTGGGAGTCCATCTTGTAGCATCCTACCTTGCAACATGCCCTGAACATTGCCATTTTATTTTCGCTATACGATTCATGATATCCACTACTCTAGTTCGAATACGAATGATATACTGCGAAATAGTGTAAATTAAAGAACAGTATTAAGTTCAATTCGTTTTACACGACTTTGTACATTAAATAGTTAAATAGTTAATTAATCATTAATTTCCTTCAATTCATTTTATAATCATGTTTCTAATTAATTTCCAGTGTTTTCATTCATTCCTCTCTTAGCCACGACATGTGAAACTATTTTCGTATGGAAAGATATAAAAAATATTCATTTGGTTCTATATATTTTAAATACATTCATTTTTCTAAAATGACAGTTACTAAATGATTTAATTAATTGATAATATAACGCAATACGTTCCGCCTTGATTAAATAGCTGAAATCAGAATTATTTGGATTTTTTCTCGTATTTATTTTATCGTATATAAGTAAGTATAACATCCAACAAAGACATAAATGCAAACTAATTTCTACCATCTTCTTAAATAATTGAAGTACTTATCTTATAGAATATTAATCAAAAACTTATATTTTAGACAAAACTCCAGATTGCAATCACTATAGTGTGCATGATGATTGAAATCTATTTCGCATTCATGTCGCTTCGACATCAAATAAACTGGTATTTTTAAGACCCATTGTGGAGGTCTAACACTACAGTTCATGTATGTGTAACAAAACATTGTAAAAAAACTAATTTTATTTTGATCATATATTTATATGCCATTAATGTACTACGTTTGGGTGTTGAAAATTAATATTGCACCATAGTCTACGTAAACTTTAGAAACACGATGAAAATTATTCTGCATGCCGTCTTTAGTTGAGTTTTTAACGACAATATTTTATTAATTCTTTATACTCCTAGTTTATTTCACTCATAAGGTCATACTAATTTGAAAAAAAAGGAATTCTGTTTATTTATTTCACTAAGGATTTTTCTCTCTCCTGTAAAATTTTGTAATATTTTAAAAAAATGAGGGTAAACAACACTGTTTTAATTCCACTATATTTATTTTGAATTGTTAGAACGTTTTCGGGATTTCTCCCATTGTCAATAACAACACGTTTACGACTTAAATTTTGTGTTTGCTTGTAGACCTTTTTTATTTTTTATTTTTCAAATATTACCAAAAAAAAGTTCACATTATTGGATTGGTTATGCTTCTCAGAAATATCAGTCCATAAATATAATTACAAAAACAAGTATTTATTTTATCACCATTATCATAGTCTTTAAAGTATTCAGTTTATACTCTTACATTAGTCCCCTAACTCCTTCCGAGCTCCTCAAGGATTCACTGTCTGCGCGCTGCTTCCCATATATCATCGGTCCAGCGGGACCTCAGCCTCCCGTACATTGACTTCCTGTCCGAGATCTCGTCCGAGATCTCCAATTAAGTAACATTTTTAGCCCATCTGTTTTCCTCTCATTTCATCGGATGTCTGCTGTAACAATAAAATGTGGATAACAATGTCAGTATTTTTTGTTGAATATTTATAGTTTTACAAAGTATTATCTAAATGACAGGATCCAGAAAAAAACGTCGCGCGCATAGTGCACGCGGGTATTTAAATATTTTTCTTCCCTGACAGACGTCTCTGTGCGCTACACACACCTACCCACGTGTCCCGTTCGCGTAAGCACTTGCCAGTCGATTGTGACACACTTAATAAATAACTTAAGATTATGTTAAGTTAACGTAATTTTAATTTGTCATAGGAAAGTTTTGGTTTGATTTCAGTTTAGTAGTAGGTACACAATGTAAAAAAATACATTTATTTTAAAAACTTAAGAGATGTCCATAAAAAATTGTACTGCAGTATACGTTGAAATATTAAAATGACGAAGTGTTTCATACAATGTGTCGTATTTCATACAAACACGTAGAAAAAATAATATTGCTAACCCTTTGCGAGCAAACTTTTCCTGCCATACGTCCTCTCGAGCTCTCCGCTCGGCTGTTAACTATTTTTATCGAGTAAATAAGTGCTCAATATCGTTCTCATTATTTTCATTACAATAGACGATACTCCGTTAGCTCCAAAAACGTAATCACCATAAAATACACCCTTAACCGCGCGCTTCGCCATTATAGTATCGATATTTTTTTGTTTGGGCGTTAATTTTCTCACCTGGTGGTACAAATACCACCTCGACACTTGGGAGTTCCCATGCTTCGACTGATTTAATTTAACTGCGGAACTTTAAGGAAACCAATTCTGAACTTGAGGTGGAGAGCGAGATTTATATTACTTCATCTAATTTAAAAGTGACTGGCTTACTCACTTCAATCGCTTTTGCCTCGTACAGCTTCTCATTGCTAGTTATTTGATTCTTAATTCTTTTAACAGGCGAGTCATCACGCAAGTCCCATCTATTCTTATAGGCTTCAAAACTCACTTCGTATATTTTATTTACCATCCTCTCCTTTTAAATACGTTTCACATGACCAAATCATCTCACCGACACTTTTTACATAATTTTATTTAACTCTGTCTGTTTGTGGTGGAATCTTGTAATTTATTTTTTTCATTTACGTAATGTAGATGACTATACATACAAGATTAAATCATTTTTGAGTTGATATAGTCATTATTTCTATCAAATTTAATAATTTTCTATTATTTTGTACAGTTATGCCTGTGTAGCTTTGAGATTCATCAACATTAGTAAGAAAAAATGTTCCGATTTTAAATTAATTAGTTTTAGTCGCCAGATTCAAATTTAACATTAGGCGTCGAAATAAAATGTCATATTATTATTCAATGTGGCAACTAAGAAGAATTATTTAATGAATTGTATTTTTTATAATAAAAAAATTAAGATTATAAACATTACACTAGAGTACGACTGAAAATTATTTTAATTTTTGCCTCATTTTAGAAAAGTTTTTGTATATTTAGAATATTTTGAGTACGCTGAAATTTAAAAATAACAAAAACTTTTGTATTATTAACATCTCATTTATATAACTATCCATAGGTCAACGTCATTATAAGAATTAAATAGCTACATGTTCTACTATGCTATCACACATATTTAAGATCAATATTTCTTATATTTAAGAACACATTCTTATTGTGAAGTTGCAATTTTTTCAAAACAATGTTCTGTGAAATTTAAAACCAAATTAATTAATCAATTGGAATCTTTCATTTTTTAATTTTTTTTTGAAAATACTGAAATTTCACAATAAGAATGTGTTCTTGAATATAATACACATGTGTTGTATCAAATGTGTCAAAATATTACAATTTAATTTTGGCGTTCCCTAACGGCACTTACATAAAGTAATTTGTGCCTACCGTACGAAATAAAGTGGTTCGTTATTTTTTATACAATTAATAAATAAGACGTACAGATAAGGTTGACATATTCACAGAAATATACAAGGCTGCTATAGCGTAATCGGAGAATGCACCTGCCCCGGATAGGAGGAGATCCGCGGTTCGAATCCCGGTAGCAGCCAAATATTTTTTCGTGGATTTGATTTTTCACTCTTTCTAAATGATTATTTAATTTGGTTTCACTATTTCTTTGTTTAGAAGAGGATGAGAGATTTTTCTATTTTGTCACCACTTAATGCAGAGGTAACAAAGTTAGCAAACTATAAATAATTTAAAATGTTACATTAATGCAAATATTATTCGAAGAGAATATAAACATTTTATAACAAATATTTAGGATTTCTCTGTTTGTGCACCAGCTAATATAATCTCCATTCAAAGCATCTCTGAACAGAATCGGAATGACTTTAATAACAAAGAGGCTAATCCGTTCTTCTGAATAGGTACATCTTTAAGCCGTTGGAACAAGACAGCTGTTTGGTATCTGAACGTAGCTTAATATTTGTAGTCAAAATCTGTCAGGAAGTTCAGAATTCCTCAGATCGGCATATTTCGTAGTTTTATAAATTTTTAGGATATTTTACTCCCACCTAGCTTTAAAGATGGGTCGAAATTTTAAATTTTGCCCCTTAGTTAGAAAATAAGACATGATTGTGTATTAGGTAACCTTTTATCAGCCCGATTACATTAGATAAGTTGTTCGGTAAAATTGGTAATAATTTATGAGAAGAAAAAAACTGTGGAAATTAGGAATGCTCCACTGAACATAATAATAAAACTCTTGTTACCTTATATATTAGAAATTACTCAGTGCACCCATTTCAGTACCGTTGAAAATTTCCCACTTCAAACGCTTTTCATAAAGTTAAATAAATTCGTAAAGGTTACCGCCCGAATGCTGACATTATTAAATTATTCGGTGTCCCGAATAATTTAATAATGTGATACAGTGATACAATCATTGGAGGTATAAAATGCCTACATTAAGCTGAGTCGATTTTTTTCTGTCTCAAATCCATTTGTAATAGTAAAAATACGTTGTATTATTTAGTCAATTGTAAACATGTAAAGTATTATTAATTTATTTTTAGTGTATCAGCCCGTGCGTCGATCCCAAGTTTGATACAAACGTATAAAATAGTAGTATTAAGCAACGACAACTTGAAACACTTGAAATATTATTTTGTTTACTAAACGCATATTATTGCGATGCTATTAAGTAACATTAGCGATACTTAGAGTTATTTAGAGTAACAATAGAGTTATTTAGCCCGACATCGTTTACAAATAGTTTTGTCTTAATAACATTGAGAGGATAGTCAAAAGTGATAAATTGCAACTTAAAATTAGCAAATACACTGTCAAAAATCCATCATCTTTAGACTCGTGTCTCAAACAGTTGAAGATGTTTGGAGAAATCCACTCCTTCCTACGATTTCACGATTTCATAAGAGTCATCAAACAAAATAATTTCGTTGTCTATCCGTGTGTCCGTCCAACCGTCCATCCATCTGTCCCCGTAACATTATGTAACGTCTGTAATTTCATTCGAATTCATGGCTCAAAAAACTAAATTAAACAGCTGGAGATGGAGCTTGAACCCCGGGACAGCAAACTCGAAGGCGGCAACGATAGCGATGTTGCTATCACCGAGCCTCCATTACTCATCAAAAATGCAGTATATGTTAGACTTAGCAATGTCGCAAAACATTTCATGTTCCGCCCAAACGCCAGGGCTTAGAATAGTACATTTAACTGCCGGCAGGGGGCAGGAGAAATATAAAAAAAAAATCAAATATTTTCATATAAGTCATTACTACTATTTCATGGGTCGGCTATAGGCCGGTGCCACACTAATCAGAATGATCCGCCGCGTCTTTTCCGTCACGTCAATTCGGCAAAGCAATTCGATCGGCCGATCATCCGGGTAGTGTGTTTTATAAGCGCATATTGTATGGAAAGAAACGTAACGGCGTTCCGCGACGGAAAAACGCGGCGAAAGATGTGCTTAGTGTGGCGCCGGCTTTAATAAGTAAATACTTATTCTTTAGGAACCGGCGTGTAAAAGCACCGTCCGTTTTGATGGGCTACAGCTAGTCCAGCTATTAAAGGCTTATTATCTTATGTGCCAAAACCTCATCAAATCTTTTAAAAAATTAGCTGCTGATCAGAAAAATGGTTTTATGAGTGCATAGCAGAGTTCTATTCGACGTTTGTTCATGTGAATGTACACAAATTCTCGTACAGTATTGTTGTTGTCCAAGAGAAAACAAGGTACCAATAGAAGAGCAGAAATTTTTGCTTGATTAAAAAGAGGAAAAGAAGATGCAGATTAGTGGAATAGACCGCATTCTTACAATAGAATTACAAAAAAATGTTTAACGAGCCTCTAAGACAAAAATATATATAGTTATTGTTGCTTTATTGTAAACTTGCAAGATGGTCTCTGTACTATTGAATATTCATGCGTAATCTCATTTTAATTTGTTCTGTTAGTTTCCCGTAAATAAATAAATATTGTTACAGTATTGTTAGGTGGCCTGGCGTACAGGCGACCACGTGACGGCGATCGATGTGCGTCCTGGCAACTTTGATAACACGGGCGTCCAATAACTGTTTGTCCTGATTTATGAGCGGCATTAGCGTTTATGCTTTCCGCATATGGCGACTCCGGCTCTATGGCCCTCGAGTGGCGATGGATGGAGATGCTCACCGTTTTATGCGTCCATCAATTATCGGCGAACTTTTCGGGAACGGCCAAGACGCGGCCCTCCGCGAAATGTTTCCACCATCACCATCACTCACACTTTTTATTATTTCGACAAACTATTCGTAAAATAATCTTTTTTCGCTTATTTATTCGTGCACTAGCTGTAACCCGTAAAAAATGACGTACTTTTACATCTTCGGTCGGGTCCTAAAGAATAATTATGCAAAATTTGGGTAAGATCTGTCAAACTGTGTGGATTGGTATAGAAAATATATCGTTGGGACATTGTGGAGTAAAGGGAAAGGAGTGATTCGCCGAGTCCAAAAAAATAAGTACCTATTCATTTATTAAAAAAATATATAAATAAGGCGGTCCTCGTAGCGCAGTGGGTATGACACTGGCTTCCCACACCGACGGTTCCGGGTTCGATTCCCAGTGGGATCAAAATTTCAATCTACGTGATTTACTCAAGCCTGGGTGTTTTGTGATGTATTTCGCTTCTGTAATTGGGCCTCCTGGCCTGTTGAGCGTATAAATTAAATTAAATTTAAATAATAATAATAATAATAATTTCAAAAAATAATTGTAATTATTAATAAATTTTATTAAAAAGTTCCGGATGTTACAGGAAGTAACGAACAGACAGACAACGAAAATATTATGATTAATTTCTGTCACGAGTCAGTAAAACAGAAGGATTTAAACATTATCTAGGATTTCTTAATAAACACGAAATTGAATGATAAGCAGGACGATGAATCGAGAAAAACAGTTTTACTGCGATAGTTCCTAATAGAAACGAATTCTCGTGAATGCAGCGTTAAATTGGAAATTATAAGCGGCCAGGAAAAAATATTACGAGAGTATCTATGGAGAATTTGATAGCAAATAAATGCAACCACACAAGTTTTAATGTTAGGGAAAGACGAGTGTAAAGTGTTTCACAATTGAGTGATTAGTATGATCTTTAAAACAGCACTCCAGTTAAGTTCGTTTTCAGTGACTTTGGTAATTAATAAAAAATAAATTCATTTTTCGTGTTTCATTTACCTCTCACTACCGTGAGCCTTTAACAATATATTATTATATGCAATATCAGGCGGTCCTCGTAGCCCGTTGGGCAAGACACTGCCTTCTCACGCCGAGGGTTTGATTTTGTTTAGCCTAGATGTTTTATGATATGTTTCGCTTCTGTAATTGGGACTCTTGGCTTGTTAAAGCGTAAAAAAAACTATTCACCTTATTGGGCCAAACTTTTTCTCAGGCAAACATGTTACATCTTTTATTTTATCATTAAAATCAAAATAATATTTTGTAAAAAAAAGTGAAAACAAATAGGTGTTTATAAAATGAAATGTGTATTGCTAAAATTCATTCAAAAAAGAAAAGAAAAGTAAAATTTTACTAATTAGAATTGTGTATTTAATGAATTTTTTTTTTCAACATCATTTTGTCTAACAATATGTAATACAGTATAAACACAGAAAAAATCACGAATACTTTCCATTACTTTAAAATTGAATTAATACAGATAAAAAATGCTATTTTATTATTATTTGAGGTATTTTTCTATAGTTAAAACCTTCGAACTGCAAATAAGTTATTTTTTGCATACTTCAAATGGATATATTGCAAATAAAAAATGCTTATGTATTAATATTTTGATGGGAATACGACAAACAAGCTTGTAAGAAAAGTAAAATATGATTTCATGTTTCCAAAACCACAAAAACAACATTTTTCAAAAATATGAATTTACTGCCTCTTAGCTTTGTGGGGAAATATAAGCGACTGATCTTTTATATCACGGACGCGATGCTAGATGCCGCTAGGATCTTAGGAATGAGGGTATATTATATAGTCATTAACCAAAACCATCAAAGTCAAGGTTTCACTGTTCTTCAAATTCTATTTGAACGAACCAATCCATCATGTATTATCTGCATATACGATCATCCCTTTTTATAAAGATTAAGGTTAAATAAATTGCTTTCAAAAGATTTATCTATGTTTACTATCCAGAACTGAACAGATCAGCTTTGATTCCTCTCAAATTTACTTTATTTGGTTTATTATTCTTCCACACATCGTCTCAGTCACTTGTTGATACAAAATGGCTTTTCCCTTGTGGGAATAATACAATATGCCTTACATTTTATGTATTTTATATTTGAAATGTTAGACAAAAGAACTTCTTTTAAAGATCTTAATATAGGTATAAATAAATCTATCTAAAGAATATTTTCAGTATTTTCAATTTTTTATGAACACGATTCTGGACTTTATCCCCAGGGGGACATCATTAATCAAAATTTATTATACATGTCGCACACAGGCGAAGTAATTTTTAAATATTGTAATAGGTGTTTTCTTCATAATAATTTAAACATAATAAAATACCTATTGGAGAAATACTCACCTACAATATTTGCCTCAGCTAGGTTGGTAAGCGGACTCTGATATCTCCGGTATAGGGTGGATTCGGTGTTATTATTTCACATCAACCAGTTGATCACAAATGAAACACAAATTTTTATGAAAATTAAATTTATGAAAAAAAGCTTTTGGCGATTTTAATTCTAAAAGATAACAGACAGAAAATTGGCAAAAATGTTGTGTAGTATAAAAATTCAATGCTTTTCTATCATTTCTTCTGTGGTCGGGACCATTTGGAAAGGGCACACCTTAACACATGGATAAAAAAAAATGGATCACGTTATCTTACATGAGTGTTTCACTTTTGGAAAAGGGCAGGACCACCACCTGCAATCATTCTGCTCGGGAGATGAGACGTACCATTTGGGCGGCTCGCCTCACGTCATGGACCACGCCTGGAGTCGGAACGGCGGCGAGTTACGCCCGTGGCTGTAGGAGGAGGGCGGCAGAACGGCAGATTGCCCGCGCAAGCAAAGGCGAGTCGCCAGGGCGGCAGGTTGCACCAGTGGCTGTAGAGGGAGGGCGGCAAGGCGGCAAGTTGCCCGCGTGATTGGAGGCGAGACGGCGGGCGGCAGATGACACTTGATGATGAGCCTGCCTCTCGAAAGATGCTGAGGGACAGAGGCTAACAGAGACAGTCACCACGATCGTGAATAGACTTTACATTGCGTATAAAATATTTGTAGATAATTTATCTGCCTCTGGGCCGGTGGTATCAACTATTGATGCAACCAGTCTTCCCGCGTCCGAGCGGGAACGCGCGAAAAAATATTTGGCGTGTGCTATTTGGCCCGTTTCTTCCCGTAGACTGAGATGAACGCGTGAGACACTACACATGTGTGCTTTTAAAAAAACCGAAGCATATGGAAGCTTCTGGAATGTTTTGCAGAATTAGCTTATGGGTGCAACGAGGGGTAGCTATTCCGCGGGGTAAGGGACAGTTTTTGAGAAGCGGCCGGAAAGGTTGAAGCCAGATGTTTCTTTGTTAATACGACGGATCTGGGGATGATTAAAAAGGGGCGCGGGGGAGACATTTTTTGACGTAATTTAATTCTTTAAAATATATTTATAGGGAATTTCAAATTAAAATTGTCACATGACACTATCATAAAAATACCAACTTCCGAAAAATTGTTAACTATGGTAGTCTACCATGGGTGGAATTGGTGAACGTTAATTTGTGTAACGTAATTACTCAACTCAGCCGTACGATGGACGTGAGCCCTATAAATATACAATAGGACTTTCACGCCGACTATGCCATACAATAAATAGTTTCGTCTCTATGTGACATCTATAATATATCTTGATTAAATTTATTTTATTGCTCAGACACATATTTTATTTCACAGAATATTTGTTGATATTAAATATATTATTTTACATATATCCATTGTATTTACTTAATAATTAAATAATTTCTCATCGCATGAGTTTTTTTTTATATTTTCAAGGCTCGATTTTTTTCGGCGACATTCATACATGTTCTACAGTTGTTGTGGCTTTTAACACAGCCATCCTACAATACTTATGTATCTATCTGATCGTGTCAGGTCTTTCTGTTCCTGTTACCTTCAACACTCGCCCCATATATTTTCTTTACCATCCTTTCCTCACTCATACGTTTCTACATGACAGAACCATTTCAGCACTCCTTTCTTTACTCTATCTACCACGCTACAGCCAGCATCATATTCACTTCTAATTTGTTCATTCCTCACTCTATTGACCAAAGATTTTCCACACAAGCGTCTTAGTGACCGCATGTCCACCGCATTCAATCTACTTTCATTCCGTTTTTGCCAATTCCAGGCTCTATTGATTTCAGCAACTCAATTAAACTAAATTTTAAACAAACGTTAAATTAGATTCATGTTAAATATATGTTCTTAGCAAATAATTAAATGGTAATTAAGATATATTTATTTATCTTAATTAGCTTTCTTAGAAACTCATATTTTCTTAGAATTTTCTATCAAATTGTCCCGGCCAAAAAAGAAACCTAAATAAGCCTGCCTTTGACGCAGGTTGACAGCATGGCGGCGTAATGTTATGTGAATACTGTTTTCCCAAAAATACTCATTGGCGTTTAGTGCTAATAAAAAAGCTCTCAGGAGACCATTTTCTATGTCTTAAGAAAATCCCATAAAATGTAATTAACAACCATCAAATTCAATGACATATTGCCTTAGGATGGAACATAAAGTAATATGCTTTATTCCAGTACTAAGATTAATGACTTATATTAAAAGAATACTCTGCGTGATTCTTGGAATTAGATTTTTTCTTCTGTTGTTTATTATTATTTTATATCATTTTTGATAAAAGAGAAATGTGTATTCAAATCAGGAATTTTTTTATTAACATTTTGGGCCTGAAATTTAATGCATTATTTAATTAGACTTTTAATATTATGAAACGAATTTGCACAAATTTTAGTCATTATTGATATCCTCCCATTAATTTACTCGATTAATCATTGCTCATATATGTGAGGTTTAAAATCAAAGGCAGCAATATCCAAAAATTTAAAATAATATTTTGAATGCAGTCACCGAGGATAACTAATATAAAATGGGCTGAATTCTAGATTTTATGTATCTATCCCTTCCTAAATCATGTTTGCTATAAACTTTGAGTCTATGTATAGGCTATGTTATGTCCACAGCCCTGATGATGGACCCTGCAATGGGATTCGATACGTCAGCCAGAGAGGTCGGATATATATGGCAGAATATTCCAGAAAACTATACACAGAAGATTCTGAACGCCCGTGAAAACCTGAAAACATTCTTGATGACTTCATTCATTTTTATGGATATTGCAGACTTTGCTTTTATACCCCACGATTAATGGACTGTGAAGATATATATACTTTTTTAAATAAAGATGCTGTCATGGGTCGTAACTGCGGGATACACATGAAAACACTGGAAATTAATTATTGATTTATCTTATTATTTATTATTTGACAATTATTTTATTAAATTGACAAAGTCATTTAACAAGTATAAAATTGAACACATGTTTTGATTTCACACTAATTCTTAATTTATCACTCGTCTATGAACACTTTATTATCGCTGAGTAACACTTTATTTATCACTTGCTAGAACATTTCATTTGAATATCGCACGTAACTTGTCGTACTTATTTAAATCGCCAGTTAGTTACTTTGCTCTATTATTGTCGCCGGTACCTATATGTCGCTTTGAGTTGCACGACTGGCCACCCCATCGATCCACGGCTGATATCGCACCTATAGAAATGTTAAAACAAACTTAATCTGTGCAGCTTTTGGTCACGCTTATATAGATAAAATAATGTTTTCTCGAAATTTCAACAAGCGCTTAATCGTTATGAAAGTTGTGTGGATCATTTCAGAAACTTCTAGCATCTTCTAATCCTAGTGAAAAAAGTGTAAAGAGCAGTAAAATCGTTGATCACGCTTAATTCTTTCCGATTACTACACGTTTCGTTCAAAACAATACGTATACACAATACGAATCATATAAATTAAATTCTTACTATTTTCTAACTAAGCTATATGCTTTTGCTACAAAAATAAGACTAGCTTGGCGGTCTTTGTGACGAAACTCAAACCACCAATAGCCAACAAGCCACACTCTTAAAATAAATAATTTATGACAAACGCGGTGCTCCACCGAGCAAGTCATTAATTAGTCACATTTTAATAAGCCAAATGTTCAAAAACACGTCAGTAACTTTGCGTACTTTGAAAGCATGCTCAAATTTACGATGCATTTTCTAGGGGAGATGCATTTTTCCAGAACGTTAAAGGAGCGGACCAGTAATTTAAGGAAACGGGGGGATCCGTAAAGTTCCTACGTTACGAGTCTACAAAGACTAGCCGTGGCAAATTAGGAAGGAAGTAACTCCTTATTCCGAGGCTTTGTTATTAGCCCCTTACTTCCGGGCGTCATGGTAGCCTGTAAAAGAAACCTTTAGTCACGACTTCCGTTGAAACTGAAGGATGTACCGAGACCCCACGTTAAAATTCGTGACTGTGAAGTGCGTTTATTAAAATATAATATAATGGAATTTCCGCAAACTTGCAAATGCCTGCGAGCATTCAAAACATTCTAGATACAGTTTTCTGGGTATCACGGTACGCATATTTAATCTCACAACTCCGATAAAAATCTACATATTTAAGAATAGTCAAGACATGACAAATGCCAAAAGTTGTGTTTTGCACAAGATGCATCGGTCCAGATAATTTATATACTCATGTGTAACAATAGTAATGTAAAAAAAAGCCGAAATGCTCATTTTCAAATTCAAATTCAAATTCAAATTTTCTATCCCTATCATTTTGACGCTGACCATTCTGTAAAGAATATGTGGAAAATACCGTATTAGTTTATGTTGATGGAGAGTTACATCGAGTTTTGGCCGGAACATGTAGTAAGCCATCCATTCAGTCTGGAACTAGCGCTTCGGTTCCATGCCGCTCGCGCCAAGTACCTTCGATTATTCCATTCTTGATCGTAAAACTGTTTACAAGCGTTAATCGTGACAGCTCAATTTTGCCTATAAGAATATTCAATAATCTTCAGTGCATTACTGTGTATATTATTTTATTATCTCTGTGCCTGCTTTATTTATTATTGCTTACTTTGCGATGCCAATACAATATGACAACTATTTTACGCACAATGCAATACAATACATTCAAGATAATCTTTTGTTTTTTTTTCGCTATGTTCTTGGCAGTGTTATTGTCTCTGATAGCGATGCCATCACAGCCAAGACTATCCTGCACCATCTGTTCTAATCTGCAGCATTCCTGACGGTTTTTTGGAGCGAGCCGTCGGCTGATGACTTCACCAGATCCATCCATTTTATATTATGGAATAAAGACGTTACTCAGGATTTTTTTCTTGCAAAATTTATGTTGTTTGTTTTATGTTTATGTTGTTCTATGAGTTGTCCTTGGGATTCGCAGCATTCGCAGCAACGCGGCTAGTACTCATTCTCTAATGCGTCTAGCTTCCTGCGCTATTATTGCCTCAGTATCCATGTCTAAGATATAAACAAAAAGATTGGTAAGACTAGTGTTCTAATTATCTTCTCTTTTATGGACATTGCGATGTTTTTTACTATTATTGATTAGTTTCACATATTTCAATATATCTTTAACAACTCAACTTTATTTAATTGGTACGTAAAATGGTAAATGCCATTTTTTTTAATTTGATAAATGTGTGGCTTGTGTAGTGTGTACATCTAAATATATTTTTTAACAAATTTTATTCATTCATTTTTTTTTAGAAATTTTACCTTAATTACAAAGATATTTTTAAAGTACCTTACAAATTTACATTCGAAAAAGCAAGCACTTTAAACAAGTATTCAATAATGGTATTGGAATGAAATGTTGGAAATTAATGAGCAACTGTTTTCATATTTATAACATTTCTATGTGCAACTTAACAATATTTTTAATTGAGAATTAAGGAACATTTAAGATATTGAAATAGCAATTATTTTTCTGAGTTTTTCAATCATCTTTTGGAAACAAACTATTATTTTGATATTAACAAGGGTTTAGAAATTTAATGTACAGATAACATAGGATCACAGATAAGTTGTTTGTTTATAATGATATATACATATGAAATGGTAAAATAAATAGACAGATCATTTTTGCGTAAAGTTACCTTTTAAATTTATTTTCATAAATGTTTCTAATTAGTTATTCAACACCCAAATATTTTTTTTTGTTTTTGATTATGTCTACATTTCCAATTTTATCTATACCATACCTTGTATCCTGTCGAAACATGTTGATATTTTAATAAAAAGTGCTTTTTAACAAAGTATTTTCCCTTCAATAATTAAAATAATTTTTTGTTACGCATGGATACCGATGTTTTAATACAGACGTACGTATAGTTCCAAAGTTTGTTTTTAATTCGACGATAGTCCAATACCTCCCTTAAATCTAGAAACAAGATATCTACCTCTCTAGGCCGTTCGGGGCTGTTTAAGGTTTTAGGCATCTTAATATTAATCCGTGACACTGCTCCGACTCATCTGTGTATCCAATTAACGCCAGCGCCTGATGAGCTTAATCCGAAACTCTGGCAAATATTTGGCCGCCATCCATCGGGCTATTATCCTCGAGTGGGGATGATGTGTCGCCGTGTATCGGGCCGGGGTGGGCGGGGGGCTGGGACCCCCGGGACGCTTTTAGCACCATTTTATAATATATTATTGTGACGTCAGATGATGTATCTGCGAGCGCCTGAACTTCCTTTCAATACGGAAAATATTCATTTCTTTAAAACGTTACGTTAAATATTATTACGATTTATTCAGAACATCTACAGTGAAGAGGGACCCACCGCACACCCAGGGTTTTTTATGCTAATTTTTTTTTTTTTTTTTTTAATTTCAAAAAATCCTTGTTTACAAATTAAGGTACTTAATACAAATTTTAATAAATTACACTTTTTTTGTTAAATTTGTGGATTATGCCACTCTACTAGGCTACGCCTGTCCCAGAGTGGCGTTATAGGTCACAATTATAATATTTTTTTGAATTCGTCAGTAATATTTATTTTCATAAGGTAGTAATTATGTATCTACAAATTAGTCATCCACATGCTACAAACTCGTAAGAGTGCAAGCAGCAGTGGAGAGGCGTCCACGCAGAATCGCTTCACTGTCAACCAACAAAAACAATACAACAAATAAAATGATACATGACACATGACACATGAAGGAAATACCATTAAAAACTAAAGAATATGAGTCGTAAAAAAATGAGGTAAAGACAAAACCACACAAAATTGCACCACAGAGACATTAAACAAAGTATAATAGTCACTCCCCTGAGGGAAAAAGTAAAAGAAAAGAATCTACGAACAAAATTTGTCTAAGAAACATTTTGTGGAGCTTTTTGAGTAATATTCGTAACTTTAGTCATTTTATCGTTACGTTAAGAATTAGCAGACGATAAAATGCGCCAGTCTATTATCATTCGCACGAGAAGAGACTATACCGAACAAATTTTATAAATTTTTTTCATTCTTACATACCTATATTAAAATTATTCACAATGAACTTCTTATCCGCATATTTTTATTCACATAAATGTTTTATCATACTCCTAGAATCCTTCTTATGTATCGTGTTTACGCCCGGTTGGTTGAATACAGGTTTTATTTTATTTTAAAATTTTCATTTTATAATATCAAAACACCATGTACCCAATCAATTTAAAAACATTGAACTTTTTGTGAGTAAAAATATAGATAAATAATTTATTATGTGTAATGTAATTGAAAGCTTGCTGCCTAAAACCATAAAATAATGATTTATTTTAATAATATTATTTTTTGTAAACTAAAATTTAGTTGGAAATATCTTGGTGATCTTTTGCAAAGTGATAAATTATTTGTTTATTTTAATTCTTATAAAGGAGCATATGAAACTGTTATTTATTGAAAAAATGTTGAAAAAAAACATAAAATGGCCGCGTTCTGCCTATTTCCGTAGAACTCCTTCGTGACTAGCATGCAACTTTTCCCGATGCATACTTGTTCGAGACAAAAAAGAAGCTCTACAACGTAGCAATTATCTCATTGTTAAAATTCAACCTAAATTTTATCATCCATGATGGTGTCACCCTTTAAACCTTCTGTGTAAAAAATATTAATTCCTTGCATTTCTTTTTTTTTCTCCTGCAAAATGTTTTGGTATTCACAATATTTACATTTAAATTATCTCATCGGTGTTTGAGGTATTAAATAATATATTTATATTCTTAGCTTTACTTGTATGTACTATGTACTTAAAAGTACTTAGATGTACTATTACTACCTAGTACCGAACTAACTTCACAGCTATATAGTAGTTTATCATATGTACCATGATCCTTCATAGCTATAGGTAGCAGTTTATCGTATGTACCATGATCTTTCATAGCTATTGATAGCAGTTTATCTTATGTACTATGATTCTAGATGATTGCAGACTTTTCGACCCTTTACATAATCCCATCCTATGTAAACAGATACATCGTTAAGACTGAGGAATGATTTTAATTCCTTATCCTCGCCTCCCCGTTCATCTGGGGCTGGTTACTTTAATCTTTCATTTCCATCCATGTTCACATTTACATCGCAACTGATTGAAGCTATCCGTGTTGCTTGTGGAGATGTTACGCCGGAGTGTTTGAAAGTTTTGGTATTGAACTTGATTCACAGGTGTAATGTGTAAATATCTGTGGGTTTTTGGAAGGCCATTATTAAAATCAAATCAAAAAGTTTTATATTTGTAAATTAGACCATTATTTTCCATTATACCATTCCTCCAAAGTATTGTCACGTGTTGTGTCTAGGGAGGAATGAATATAAACTGGAAATTATTTAGTAATTTATTAATTAAAGATTGATTTAACTGTTCAATGTTCAAATTCACTTTAACTTATCGCTTATTTTTACTACTCTTCACAGTTTTTCGCAATATATCACTCGTAAATAAACATTTTATAATCCCTATTAAACACGAATTTAAAATTCACTCGAACATCCAATTCTCGCTCGTATTAATCGCTCCGGAATATTTCGCCACTTAGGTAAGTACTTCGCTCGATTATTTGCTTGATATTTTTCGCTTCAATTATCGCATCTGGCCACCCTGGCTTCGTGGCTCGCAGCCAACTTCGAAGTGATTTCAAACGGTAACGAGCTTTCAACTGGCACCGTATTTCTATCCGAAAATGCTGGTACCGCATCTCTTAGATTTTTGAATTAAGGAAAACGATCTCGTTGCTTCTAAGCTTTTCTAGTCGTTTAAAGATGTTTCCCGAAGGTTATATATCACTCTAGATTATTATAGGCCGTTCTAGATTCTTCGATAGTTTTGTGAATAAATTCTTTTTAGCATCCCGTTACAATATTCTAATGATGCAGTAACCGATGAAAGCACTTGAGAGTGTCTCGTTTGAAAATAGGTGAGTAATGGAGAGAAAGAGGATTATGCAGAGACTTGAGAAACATACTTGAGAAAAGAGAAAAGCTAGTATTGAGCTTCCAGAATATTTTTTCAGAATGACAACTCTAAGGCTCGAGAACTCATAAAGAGATATACAAGAATCACTCCATATGTACTTTCGTCTGTATTACAATCTCCAAGATTCAGTGGCTACGAGTGTATTATTACAAATCTTAAAGCTTTTTACTAATCTAAATAATCTCGTCAGCCAACAGATTATTCCATGGAGCTATTTTTTATCATTGGTCAGGTGGTCTATAACTCGACTAAGTAAAAGTGGTTTTAGAATAGAACGCTGATGATTGAACTTCGGCTTTAACATAAAAAGATTCACTTAAGCCTATGTAATAAAATAATAAGTATGTGGAAATTCACCAGGTAAATTAATTATAAATAGTTTTTAAATAGTATTAATAAAAAGTGAACATTTTAAATAAAACTACTATTATGTAATAATCATCACCTTTTGGAACCAATGATCATCTGCCTTTCATCAGGATACAAGATATAAAAAAAATATAAGTTTAGACATAAACAAAAACAAAGGATAAATAAATGGGAGTTGAAGATTAATTAGAAACTTATTGTGACAACAAATTTGCAGAAAAGCATTTGGTTGCTTATATTATTTGATTTTCTTTCAACACTTTAATGTGCAAATTATCGGTATAAATCATAATAGTAATATTTATTCCGGTAAAATGTTGAGTTTTCAGGTAACACGTTTTAATTTCACACATTTATAACATTCATAAAAAATATACTGTCATGTTAAAATATACTATGCATATTGAAAGTAAAGTCAAAATATACAAGACATGCATGAGACCTATTTGACATACAGTGCAGAGACGCGGGCTGACACAAACCAAACCAGAACAACTTAAATGAAGGTACTGAGATCCATTACTGGAAAAACTCTACGTGACCGTGAAAGCTTGCAAAATAGAGGACTTAGCACGATGGAGTAGATCCAGAAAGAGATTCTGGCGGGATCACGTAGCCAGAATGGACAGTGACAGATTCGTGCATACGGCAGCGAATGAAATCCCCCCTGGACGACGCCTACCGGAAAGACCACCGAAAAGATGGAGAGATAGCTGGACCTCGTCATCCCAGGAGGCGGAGTTTTCTGTAGCACAAATCAACACATCAACTAAAAGAAAGAGAAGAGAGAAGAGAAAATATACTATTAATTATATATTTTTATGATTATAAGCTTCAAAAAATTATAGAATTTATTTCAAAATTCATACAACTTTGACATGAAAGAAAAGAGTTCCAATATTGTTATTTTGTAAATCTTTACGTGGGTAAGGGTAAAGAATCATGTATTACCACATCAAAGCGGCGTTGATATGTCATGTATATTGTATGTCAATCGTGATCGTGTTTGGTGTTAGGAAGTTGTATTGAAGGTAGGGATTGGATCAGTATATGGCCGTCTAGGGGATAGTTAGCATAGAGAGGGGAAGGGGTTGACAAGGTACCTATGACCAGCCATTTTGGGAAAATCGAATATGAGAATATTATCAAAATTTGTCGCTGAATTTTTGAACCACATTTGTTAAAATAATCATGAACGTATGAATCCTAATTTAGCTTTAACTATAAACTTGTGCTAATACTTGTTAGAGTGTTTATAAAAAATACACTTATGTTTTTAGATTAATTTTTATAAATATTTTTGTGTTGGCCCCCACCGCGGGTTTGTACTAAGATTGTATATTTTTTTGAAGTGTTAAAATGACATCTAGTGAATGTTGCCACAATAAAATAAACTCATATAAGGCGACACTTGGCACGCTATCGGTGCTCTAGTTTTGTAACGAGAAACATTTGGAATATTTTAACCTGTAGTTTGCAACATATTTTTCTTGTTTACTGGCTATATAGAAGTATACCTTCTTAGTTTATATAAGTTTATATAAGTTATATAAAAAATATATAGTTTATATATAATAGACAAAATTTTTGCAATAAAAAAGAATCATCTTCTACATTATATAAATGCAATTCGGACAAAATATAACAGTGATTTTTTATTTTCTTTTTCTTCTTTTATTTTATTTTGGGAAACGTACAGTACAATGTAATAAAAAATGTATATAATATCAAAAAAATATTCGTTTAGTGTGACCAGTGAAGTTTCCTCGAATCTAAGTAAAAAACAATGAAAATGAATATGAAGAAGATAAATAATAAATAGTTCAAAGAATTAAATTATGATAATGCATAAAATGGGAGGGGTGGGAAGAGGGAGGGAATGGGATTCAATTAAAGAAGTATCAAATTTATTTCAATAATCATAAATGAGATTACGGAGTTTCATTTTAAATAAAAGCAAATTGTCAATAAAAATGTCTAGATTATTTGTAGAATTTAACAGATTGGTTTTTGAAGTGGTTACAACGGAACGAGTTACAAAGCAGTTTTTTAAATAGTTATTCCTACCAAAGTTTGGGTAAAATAAATTATTTGAACGCGTTGAGTATGTAGGACAAATTAAACCTATTTGCTCTAATATGTAGGATGAGTTAACCAAGTTATTCAAGATTTTATAAAGATAACACAGATTTTTTATACATCTTCGATATGATAGAGGGATTTTATGGTAACACTCGCTTTCTGTGTAGGAGTCAATTCTAAACGGGAACAGAAATTTAAAATATTGAGAAATTTGTGTTGGATATTTTTAAGTCGCTCACTGTATGAAGAATAATGAGTATTCCAGACTACTGATTCAAACTCCATTTGACTGCGTACAAATGAAAAATATAAAGTAATTAATATATACGGTGATTGAAATGGGTTTGTCGTTCTGGCAATGAAACCAAGGAGTCGATATGCTTTGGCAATTACCGATTCCATCTTATTTCGTTGTCTCTCTGTCTGTCCGTCCGTTTATCTATCTGTCCGTAATTTCGTACTAGGGCTTAGCGAAGACGTGAACCATTTCATGTTCCATGATTTTTCACGGGTGTACGGCTAGTAACCTAATAAATATCAAGTATCTTTTAAATAGTCAATTTCCAAAAGTTTTAAAGCTATATCAATAATAATAATATTTAAAATAACGCCTATCGATTATTTTGATTCTGCCTGAAAAATAAAAATAAAGTCCATGGGCACAAGTTTAGTTATGAAATAAATCATCTCTAAACAATATTATTTGTTATTGATCGCGCTAATGTTTGAACTTCTCAAAAATAAAGAGGCAATTGATTCAGATGAGCAAATCATATATAAATTTCGCAAATCTAACTATTTTAAATTGCTGCCAATCAACCTGTGAAAAGGGAAAACAGAGACATCAAAATAATATTAACTAACTTCTTTTCATCTTCTTCCTTTATCTAGCTTCTATCTAGCTTCATCTTTCCAATTGCGGTGTTTGCAGAACGACTTGGACTTCGTTCCCCAACGTAAAACATTCATACATGACCAAACCATCTTAGCGATCCTTTATGTATTCCGTGCAATGCAAAAAAGATATATTAAACAATACATTATTATTCCCGGATAGATAGAAAATCCGCGTTTGAGTCCCGGTAGCAGCCAAAATATTTTTTCGTTGATTTTTTTTTTGTATGTCTTTCTAGTAGACAGATGCATCGAAACTGTTCAAGATTTTTCCTTGACGTGAAGAAATTGAGCTATTTGTATTATGAGTTTATTTAAAAATTATGTAGTTATAATTGGATTAGATCAGAAATTCTAGTTTAAAAAAATACATAAATGTGAGATTGCTCGCTGAGTTTACACGGCATTATTTTAAATGATTTAGATTCTTGACAAGTCTTTTTTTTTTTATTAGGTTCTACTCAGATACAATTTAATATATTTAATATAATAGTATGTATGTGCAATGTTATTGTTGATATTTGAGTTTTAGTCCTACTCACTAGGGGTTTCTGTGCTGAGGTGAACCAGTTTATACCTATTTATTTTCTATTTTAAAATTTCTACGTCGTTTTTAATACTCCTTTTAATTTATCTGCATCGACTTGATTTAGCCACACTTTTATCTTTTTTTTTGAACTCTTTAATCTTTTTGAAGGTGGAGGAAGGATGTTGTAGAGTTTTGTTGCAATATAGATAAAGTTTCTTTGGCCAAAAGTTGTGCTGAAGGTATATCTCTATTTACCATTTTACTGTCTCTCGTGTTATATGCCAGGGTTATATTGTTTCGCTTAATTATTTTGTGTCTTTTAATTATTGTAAGGGAATGCTCTTGGCGTATATTTATTTTATGTTTTGCTTTTAATTCTTAATAAAAAAAAATTAACGTTGCAATATTAATAATTGACTTTATTCCGTTCATTCGTGTCGCGTCAAACTAATTTTTTGATAGCTATTTCGCATCGTTGCGCTATCACGAAAAAAGTGTGTGCTCTTCGCTTTTTATCATTTAAATAAAATTGTTTTAAAAATCATCTTTGTATTTAAATTCGCCTTTTAAATAAGTAAAATTTATGAAATTTGTAATTTCTTCAATGGTTTCGCTTAATTTCACAAGTTGTTTACAGTATATGTGTATGTTGGATCGAATCGGCTCAAATGGGACATAATAGTACTTTTATCGCTGTATGTATTTAATGGTTAAAAGTATTACGTATAAACATTTTAAATTTTAACTATTCACCTAAAACGAAATTGATGGATGTTTCAAAATATAACATTTAAAAATAGAATCGTTGAAAAGAAGGTACCAAGAGTAACAGTTAAAGTAATTCCAATATTTAAATTTTTTTAATGGAAAATGTGTTAGTTAGTTGGTACGCACAAGGCCATACCAAGTTTGAAAAACTATTAATAAATTCCCAAAATATTTTAAAACCCGAACGGCTAAGAAATCGAATTTAAAAATAGTTAAATATAGGGTGGGTCTCCGCGTTACGGTGGGAGAAATTCAGTAGGAATTTACAATATTTTAAGCAAAAAGGTAAATTAGAAAGCAACAACAAAAAACACTTTTTCAGGAAATTCAATAAAAAGTAAAAGGCACTTTTTTCTCAAAACACGATTCCGCGGACCGGCAGCGTAACAAGGTAAAAGTAATCTCGGCGAACTGAGGATGCTGAGTCTGCGGAATCTTCCTTTATTTATACTTAAAATCTAGACACAGCGGGAAATCAACGGTCAAAATGGGATTAGTAAGGGAGGGGAGAGACATCTCGAGAATACCCAGTGGCGGATGGTGGTCAGCGCAGCATTCCCGAGCGGATCATACCGTGCCGGCCCATCTTCTAGACGGACTATTTTGCCCGCCTAGCCAAATTATCTCCCGAACGGGGAGGTGTACATATGTAAATGTTACGTCAAATTGAACGCCTGGCACATCTGCATGTGAATTTAATTAGTACCAATGTGTCCGGATGTGTCGGCGTTCATAAATCGCCTCAAAAAAGGCCGATTCCTATCTCTCGATGTATCTCCTTCCAAACTAATCCGATTCTTTATTTTATAACGAATTCTGACAGGAAATGACATGCCAGGTTTTGTGCACTTTTTCTGAGTTCATCTCGTGAACTTTCTGATTTTACGGCGTTGCAAACTTTCCACGCGCCGCGTACGTCTGGTCCATAAACCAGCGGCCCCCGCCAGGCGCCGGCTTGTCGCGTTCAAACGTCGGCCTGCCTGACCATTTTAACGGCCTTTCAAATCTGCTGCGCAGTTATCTGAAAACTGGCAAAAAACATATTTTTGCTATTTAATTTAATCCGCGAGATCGGCCGTCATCCTCCACAGTGAGATACGTTTATTTCCGAATCTCGCGGATGTCCTAATAATGCACAAAACCTTATATCTCCAGTCAGGATTCGTCAGTAATAAGACCGCTAATTCCACTCATTTTATTTACAATAAAAAATTACAAATTACATATAGAATAAAATTACAAAAAAAAATTCTTAAAACTATTCAAGTTGTCGAGGCCTCGACGCGAGTTTAAGAAATATTATAAACTAAATGCATAAATGTTCAAAAAATAAACCATATGGTAACAATTACACATACACACACACGGCCATATATTGTTATTTTTATTAAATTTAAAAAATTCAATTTTATGTCGCTGGATTGATCGTGTGCGAAACATTAGTACTTAGTAAATAAACGATACTCGTCTGCAATGTCATAATTTTTCTACTTGACTAGTCAAATTAGACGAAAGAAGGTCTAATCCAGGAAAAATTCCTGGAAAGCTTAATTTTAGCGTAGATTTTTATTTAATTGTTTAATAAAATGTCAAAAGCCCCCATCGATCCGAGGGTGCTGACGCACTTTTAACTCGGGGTCAAAGGTCATAAAATACATATTTTTGTAAATATCTGGTTAACCGTAACATTAACGGAAAACTGTTATATCAATTTGAAGCTTAATATTTTTTCTTGCGTTATTATAAAAAATTTAAATGTGGTTATTCCTGCTGTTGTAGAATGGTTTTCTCCATTTTTTATAAACAAAGGATTTAGTGAAAGAAAGCAATGCTTTGAGTTCTTTTCTAGAATTTTTAATAAAAAAACTATTTATGTTTCAATTATTTATAAATTGCAACTTTTGCTGAACTCAGCAGACGTCTTGAAAATATATTTCAATTTCTGCTTTAAACACAGCAAAATAATTTTGTGGTGACATTATAATTATATAATTTATAGAAATAAACTTTGTTTACATCACTTTTTTATAGAAAAAAAATCAACATATTTCAGAGGTGATTTCGTAAGGTGATTTTCAAATTTAATTTTGTTAGTATACATTTGTATCCTGACGAATGGGCCATGGACTCTGAAACATGTTGATTTTTTTCAATAAAAAAATGGTGGGTACATAGTTTATTTCTATTAATTATAATGAGAATTTTAATGTTTAGATTGAAATAAAATCTTATAATAATATTTTAAAAGATAAGTAATGAATCATTCAACAAAAATGGAAGCGTAAAATTGACAATGGTCATTTTTATTACTGAAGTACGCTGCCCGAAACAACAGCAAAACTCGGTTTAATTTTGTTATCCTGAAATTAGTCCAAATTATTAACTTCGGATTATGTGTACTAATCCTGGGATTCATAAATACCTTCAACCAGGCCGGGATCCCGCGATGAAATTGTTCACAAAATACAGCTGGGCCGGACTGCATTTGGACGTTTGAATATTATGACTTTCCTGAGCGATCTTCCACCGTATTTAAGGCAATCGTCTAGGAATGCGAGCAAAATTTAGCACTTCACCAATTGATTCTCTTTCATTCTTTAATACGTTTTTGTATCGAAAGGTATCAAATTAATATTCATTCATCAGGTTTCATAGTTTTTAAATATACTTTTCAGAAATAACATTAACGAAATATTACTATGCCAGCTATATTTTAGAATTGAAGGAAATTGAACCACTTTATGGAAATTTCATAACTGTATGGGCGTATTTTTCAATAATATTTAGTTATTTTAAATTTATTTAATTTACCGGTTAGTTTTATTACTATGTTAATGTTATAAAAAAATATTTTTTTGTATTTTTTTATTTTGTATTTTTGTATTTTATTATTTTTTGTAGTTTTTTAACCCTTTTTACATGATTCATATAATATTTTTACATATAAATCCCAAAAGATATTTGTAAAATATTCAAAATTCCTTTAATCAAGATACGACGAATAAAATATATAATTCGTAAAATGTATGAAACCAGATTAATTCATTTTAATGTGATGCCTTTCCATACAAAAATGTGAAACAAAATGAAGAGAAGCTACGAGAAAAAGTTCTTAATTTCACTTGCATTGCTTGACGATCACCTTAAAATGAAAAGCGATCAATTAATGTGAATTCTTCTAGTGTTCACGTTTGACTCGGCGACTATTGCAGATTCGCTTCTCGGGACAAAAGCTTTTGTGTGTAAGTTCGCCTTTACTGACTTTTTTTCAAAAATTTACTTCTTCAGTGATAAAGAAGTAATGGAATGCATAATTCTCGTTATAAAAATCTCCATCTTTATTAATTAAAGGATGCCGAGAAACTATGTTAGGAATCATAAAGTGGTCAGAGGATAGTGGACAGAAGAAAATTTAATTTTGACCATAGAAAAATGTGAATATTTATCTAAACATGAGGCCAATAGGTGCTATGGGATATTGATTCGTACCTTATCTAGGCGTCTCAAGACCGGCAATACTACAAAATATGTATTAGATCCCCGAGATATTTTTTTCATGATAATACACTTATGTTGTTTATGTACTCTTGCATATAGTAGTATTATAACTATATGTAGTATTATAACTAATACAAATTACATATTGTTCTAGCATCACTTGGAACAGAAAACGTAAAACGATTAGCATCTTATATTAAACGCCTAGCTAATGATGCTGGCTTCACACCTGACAGGAGTACAATTCGTTATCTTGCCTATCAATTTGCCGAGAAGCTTGAAATTAAACATAAATTTTCTCTCAAGTTCTAGAAAAATAGCTACATTTACTAATAAAGAAACTCCTACAAAGCTTTTCGAAGACTCAAACCCAATTCCAAAACTGTTCGCTCGACAGTGAAACGAAAGCAAGTTGCATGTGTTTTGACATCCCCTGAAACAGATTAGATTAAGTGTTCTTCGTGTGTAAAATGGCTTTCTGAGTCATGCTCAATATATTTTCCACATTGTAATAATTGTGGAAAGGAAATACTACACAAAAAGAACCAAAAAAAAATCCATGATGACATGTATGGCATCTCTACCACACTATGTGCGAGAGATGGCCTTTTGCCGACTTAATATTTTTATTTTCCATTTTTTTTTGTCGAAAGACAAAAATATCGTGATTATAATACAAAGTTTTAATGAATGCTTAAAATAAAAAATAAACGATTACGTTTTTTATATTTATCACGCCTTTCTACAAAAAGTATGGCGTCTCTCCCACTTTTACCCTATATTATTATATATAAGTATTAGGGCAATCATAATTTTATCTAAATAATATTTTCTTATGGTAGAGTGTAGACAATAATTAATTTTTTCTTTAATCTATTTGTATACCAATAATGTACTTGAGTATATTATGGGTATACATATATACAAATATGGGTAAACAAAAATGGGTATACCCATAATGTAAGTTAGTTATAATTTCTAGTGAGACAAGCGTAGTAAAATCAAACCTAAAACGATTGTTTATTATGTATAGCAATGAAATAAATATTTCTAACAAATGAGGACTTTTTTAAGTGTTTGCAGGTAGAGCAAGAAGGTGTGGGGGGAAGTTGTGGCAGATAAGCCAAAAAAAAGTCCATCATTTTTAAAAGGTCGTTTATTTTAGTTGAACTTCCCCTACCAAAATCGCTTGTATCTTTCGTGCATTGATTATATTCCTGGAAATAAAAATAATATGTTACAGGCATATAGAGCAAGCAACGGTGTCGCAGGAAGTATGGAAGACCTATAACACATAATGGTGCCTCGGGCCCGCCTGTAATGGGGTACATACCCTGTGGAAGCAATTTATCGGTGGGGTAAGTACCACCCCCCCCCCAACTCTCCCAGACAGGCCGCAGATCGTCACTCCGTTCTCTACGTGATTCGGTACCGCGCTACTGATTTTTGTTAAAATCCTTTGAACATTAAACATTTTCTCTAAAATCAAATGTATACCGTATTTTTTTAATTTGACATAAAAAAAGTTAATTCAAATTATATCTAATAAAAATTTAGGTTCAAAATAAAGAAAAAAATATAAAACCGCGTTTTTTTACTTGAAGTAATTAGTGCCTGCGTGCAGTAAAATTCTTAATTATAAAGCGGGGAGCTTGTGTGTCTGAAGCAAAAAATCTCGAACGGTTTAGATATAGACAGAGGTACCTTACTTTGTCTGAAATTTCTAGTCCAACCCGATTATTTTCAGCTCACCATTTAATTATGAGATACAAAGCCTTGAAATATTTCCATTAACTTCATTTTTTTCTGAAAAATTAGACGTCATATTTTTCGGATGAAAAATTTTTTTTTAAATGTTGATATCTACCGAGAGGTAAAATAATTACACCCTGATTAAAAAATTATAACATCTTACTAAACGACGTGCGCAACCTTATTATTACCAAAAATGATAATAATATTGTTTTTTTGAAATTTTATTAATTAAAAATGTCATTTGTTAAAAAAAACATCATTTATAGGTATAGACCACATTGATTGTTTTAAACGTCGGTCACGATGGACGGTCATGTTTTCCATACCACCATATCTTTGACAAGATGGATGCACGTTCCATAAACTTAGTAAGGAACCGTTACATAAATTTAATATGCATATGAATCCATTCTCGGTTAGCTACGTGTGTGGTAATTTAGATAATAATATGTATAAAAAATGTGCTTTTAATAAACTTTGTTAATTTTATTATTACGCCCAACCACAAAAATAACGTAAGAAACATAAAAAAATGTTAATATATTGATTATATTTTAATCTCTATTTGACAAGTATTATATTCAACGGCACGAATTTTTCATTTTTGTTTATTAATGATGATTAAGTACACCAAAAATATTTTAGAACAACAACCACATTTTTATATCAATCCCATAGTAAAACATCAATCACATAATATAATTCACGGTAGAAGAAATAGACATTTCGTGAATAGATGAAAAAATGCTAAATTTGAATGGGTTCTGGAATATCCCATGAGACTGGATAGAAGTTTTAAATGGCGACGGTTTTGTTCTCTAATAACTAATTTACAAAGGGATTTATTGTTGATTAATGAATCCACGAATTCGGACTTAACATTTTCTTTGTATTATTAATCCTTTCTGTAAAACGTTCAAAGGAAGATATTAAGTACAAAGGGAAAATTATTATAAAAATGTTTTGTCAAAGATATACTCACAATGGTATCATGTTTCCCAAATTTTCATAAATAAATGTAATCATGTTGAAAGAGATAATGCTCCTAATTGGTTTAATCTTCAATCGTTTTCGTACTTCAGAGCATATATTTTCTTTACAGCTCAGATAAATTATTTAATATTCAAATAAATTTAGAAACTTGTTTTTTTATCTCCATTGATTGCCTGTTACGTCTCACCTTTCATAAAGCCGAAAACCATCTACTAATTCAATAATTTACAGTCTAATTAGACAATTTTGATGAACATTTCCATTTTCTTTGACGTCGATATCAAAGGCTTATTAATGTAATATCGGAAGAAAATAATTTACACAAATTTTTTAGATAAAAATTCCAATATTAAAAAATTTATTCATTGTTTTACCTTTTTGAAATATTCCTTCAAAACATATTATATTTACATATTTTTATATTATGTTCTTAATAACGTAATAAATATTTTTTATATTCAATACATTATGCATTTACTTGCTATTGTATAGAATACATTATATTACAATATTTTACTGCTACTATAAAGTGGGTACAGTAGTGAATTACTTACTACTTTTACATATGTTATCTTACAAATGTTAAAACCTCATATTTAACTGCTTTTCAAATATGTATTTCAAATACCTCTATCTTTATACGTTTCAACACACTGGTCAATCCAATTTACTGATACTTTTTCTTTTCTTGTAATATAAACTGATTTTATTCGATGAAATACTTTGTGAAATCAAATTTTGTTTGTTTTACAACTTAAGAAAAATTAAAGCTTTCTTGTTCAATTTGAGTGAAAGCAAAAATAATATCTAATCTTTACTACCTTTGGTAAGCATGGGTGGCAAAAAAACTAGCGATGAATTTAATTGTGAAATCCGGAATAATATCATTCGAGGGGATCGTGGGTTGTGGTTGGGATCGTGGGGACCGTTTCTGCTCCAAATAGAAAAATTAAGCTCATTTGACTCGGACAAGGCATGGGGAACTAAAAGACTAAACACAGACTAAAGTATCTGAATAAGTGGAAATGCGGCTGCCTGCCTGTAGCATTCAGTGGTTATCCTAAGCATAAGTTTCCTTTGCATTTAACAACCGCTATAAGGGACCGCTGTTTACTTAATACTTGATATATATCTAATGGTATCCTTAGTGCAACGAACTTTTCCTCTAAGCAGCGCGTGTGCGCGGCCACGCAGCAGTTTTGACAATTCCGCGCAGTTACCACCAGTTAACGCGCATTCCAATAATAATCAGACTAGCGAAAATGTTTGACTATCACAACAATACAAATGATGTATAAGAAATAAACTAACATATCATACATTTACCCAATTATAAACGAAAACAGTAAAAAATTGAGAAAATTTTTATTTGTTAATAATTAAACTTCTTATAAAATAGCAAATAAATTCCATATAATATACAGTCAGCTTTTTATACGAATAACAAATTAAAAATTATATTTTAAATAACAAGCATAAGGAATTAAAAATGAATAAAAATCGTGCATTTATCAATTAAATTATAGCGATTGTAAATATTTTGACATATAAATACATGAAAAAAAAAAGTCAATGAGCATTTGAGATGTCTCAGGAATATAATAATTATTCGGAATATTCAAGCCATCTTAAAGAATTTAATCACTCTTTCAATGCAAACACCGGTTTAAAAATTTTAGAAACCAATGCTAGAGGTTTTTATTTGGATAATCTAGAAATATTAGAAATAATTAAATAAGCTTTGTTAACAGCCCTCTCTTAAACCTTTTTCCATTATAATTACTTTGTACCTGCGTAATTGTAACCACGCCCCCTCCAACTCCCTCCCACCATATATTTGATCATTAATTTCAGTACATTCATTGTCCTGAAGAAGGGTGCATCCCGTCATGTTGAAGTTTTAAAACAAAATTTAAGGGTGGTTTAAACAAAATTTTCATTAATTGATTTATAAAATGGTGCCACAAAGTAAATTTTTAAAAATTTGAAGAAGAAAATTATATTTGTGTTAAACTAACTATACATTTTCAAGAAATCTAATTTACCTCTTGGAACGAAGAGGAAGGGACGCGATACTTATTTTTCCTGGAATATTTTTACATCTTTTGACGCGAATTCGTCGTTTAGTAAGGAATCTAACAGGAGCATGTTAGAAACCTTTGAGAGGGATCTTCAAGTAACCGATTTTATCTGGTCGTGCCAAGTCTTCTGCGGCCTACTATTACCTGTTTTCATTCTATCAATTCTCTTCTCATTTATTTTTTCAACGTGACAAAACCACCTAAACGATTTTTTTTAGTCACTAAGCACAATATTCTTTCCTTACAATGGAGTATAAAATTTGTAATTTTTTTTAGTGTAATTATTACATCAACATTTTTTGAAGAAATTCCATTCATTAAGATGTTAAAAATGTCTTATATAGTTTTTTTTTTAATCAGAAAGTAGGTATGGAAGAATTTTTGTGGTATTCATAGGGCTTACGACCTATCGTATGGCTGGCTTAAGTGATCACTTTACAAAATGCATCGTTCACCCATGATTCCCTACATTCCACCCATTACAGACTACCACATTTATCAAATTTTTGGAAGTTGTATATATTTTTACCTTTTTTTTTTAAATATAAATGCGGAATACGTGTCACATCAATATTCTTACTATTTTCAAATTAAGCTAAACTTTTGTGCTTTGAAAGTAGGACTAACTTGCTGGTCTGGAATGAGGTTCGAACCCGCGACCTTTGGATCACGAGGCGAGAGTCCTTACCACAAGACCAACTTGCACCTTGTTTCAAATGTGAATTGTATTTATACAATTCGCCGTTGGTAATGAAATCTCATTTACGCAGGCATACGTCATATATCTTGATTAATGATGTTCCTCTGGGGATGAGTTTGAACTTACTCAAAATATTCAATTTTTTTAAAGTTTAATCATTATTTCACTTTTTGAAGAAATTCCATTTACATTATTTGATTTTCTTTTATTATTTGAATTCATTCAACTTGCAGAATGAACTAGAATAATGAATAATATCACCACTATTAGTAATCGCATTTCAATAGAGCTTAACATTCCGCATTTTCTGAATTCCATTCAATTCTTCACACCATTAGTGTTGGTTAACCAGACGGAGATTGAACGAAGACATTCCTTCCATTGTTAGGGTTATGTCATTGGCTTTCTGCCGATTTATAGAACATTCCTTTTATTCGTATTCCAGCCATGCATAATGTGACCAGACGTTAACTTACATTTTTTTTTCAAAATTTATTTGATTTGGAACGGAGTTCTTTCATCCGAAATAAGAAGTGGAACGTTGGGTTACCGGAGGGAAAAGGTAGGTAATTGTCTTATTATCCAGATTTTTTAAATAAAATATTAGACTCGCGTATTATATGATTAACAAATTATAATAAAAAATGATAATTCTGTTAACTTTCACTATTTATTTATAACGATTATAACGTTTTTGAAGCTAACGTATCATATTCATCTTATGTAATACTATTAATACTAAACTTTAGGACGACGTGAGGAGTGGGATGGAAATTAGAGTCGGATGGGTATGTGGGCGTGGTTATTAAGCACAGAAGAGGGGACGTTCACCTTCTATGACATCCCTTCTTCTGCGCTTAATGAGTACGCCCACAATATTTTTTAAAAATTCAATCAATAATTATTATAACAACTTGAACGCGTTATTCCGTTCAAGTCAACCTCGCGTTCAAAGTCAAAATTATATAATTTCTTAGCAAATTTCAACAGGTACTTACATAAAAAAAAGTTACTCCTTATAATCTTAGTAACAAGCCGGTATTAATAAAAAGCTTACGATATTTGTGAAATGAAGATGTATTCCTTGGGTGTACAGTGGTAAAAATCCTGGCCAGTTAAGTGAGACCGGGGCTCGGTTCCTTGCCAGCGATACGTTTATTTTATTCATTTAATCTGAATGTAAGAAAATTTTTTTCGAATCAGAAAAATAATATTTTGTGAAGGAATAGTATAATACATATCGACGGTCCCAATGTATACTGTCGAATCTGCAAAAAATCGATTTCTGTTTTACTGTTTTAAACCATCCGACTTACTCTTTATTTTCGGATAATCATAAAAAGTTGTTAATTTTTCCTTTAGTTTATGCCTTGTTTGACACTAAAATTATTATTTTTTTTAACTTTGTTTAAAGAGAGTTGCAGCTTCGACAGTATACGTAAAAACCGTCGATTTATCTGACGTAAGTCACACGATATTTATTTTCTTTCCATTTCCAGTCACATTATTACTTTCTATCGTGTGTTATATTTATTTTTAAATTGAATTGTAAATTAGTTAAATTGTATTCACGTATAGTCTGACAATGCCCTAACTTACTTTACTCTCTCATCTCGGAGATCTGACGGTAAAAATCAATTTGGATCTGGTGATCATTTAGAACGTCGTATAAAATACAATCATAAGAATGTCATGGAATGTGCCTTTGGGAGATAAATGAAAACATTGAAATTAATTTATTACCAAAGAAACCCATTGGACACGAGATAAATTGATGTAGCCTTAGACATTTATTATTGCACTGTTCTTTAATATGCACTAATTAA